>CAJFCJ010000084.1:28235-78383 GCA_904063045.1 Dimorphilus gyrociliatus
AATTCCAAATGTTACAGTATTCTCCCTGGCAACATTTCTTACAAATTCCTACTTTTCTAGATTCTTCACAATATTCATCTTTATGGTCAGACTGCCACATTTCATTTGAGCATCCTCTCTCAAAGGAAAGTGATTTATTATCTTTTTTCTCTTACAACCCAACAACTAGCTTGAGGACATTATGTTTTTTTTTATGTGGACCTGTCATTGTTATTTCACCACCACATGCTATTTCATTTCCTTTGCAGAATAAACAATACATTTCGCATTGAAATCAGTGAAGAATGTTTCCAGGTTTACATTTAGTATGGATTGTAGAATATTCGCAGGATAGACAATAATCTAATTGAACATTTACAGCATTTAGAACCAGATAGATAATATCCAGTTAAAATAATATTATTTTCTATAGAAATTGTAATAGAATATTGATTCAAGGAGAAGTGGGAATAGGTAAAAAATAAATATTTAAAGAATCAGTGTGGGCCTATCTATGTTGGAAATTTATTTAGTTTTTGCTGAAAACTTGGTATAATTGACTTGTCAGATAATTACAAATGTTGGAATGATTCTTTAGAATTTTTTTTTTAACGGATTGGAAGAATTATCCAATTGAAATTATCTATGAAATAATAACAAATTCTTTGTTTATATTATTATTTTTCACTTCATTTTCATCTTTTTTTTTCATCACAGGAGACGTTCTCTCCACTGAAACCAATCCCACAATCCTCTAGAGTACGCAGGCTTATTCAGGTTCCATTCTAATCTAGGCTAAACTTGGTCTCAGCCTTTGCGCTAACTTTTCCAATGATTGGGACTCAATCAATCAATCATTACTGTATTTTTATTTTCCTTCCAAAATCAGCCTTATTCCCAATCTTCTGTGCTCTTAGTCTAGATTTGTCAAACCATCAATCATTAATTATGTTGAAAAATCTTCACTCGCTATAGATTTTTATTTTGTCAGTGAATTTTAGCCATTGGGTAGTTTCTGAAAATTTGTGTTCAGTTAGATAACAATTGTCAAAACTAACATATCTTAATCTATCATATGATTGAAAAAGTCCATTGCAAATATAAGAAAATCCATTTCCCATGCTATTATTATTCAGTAAATGTACAATTTCAATTTTAGAACATGCTTTAAAGAAATTTCCAACACTTTTACTTTGCTCCTCATTTAGGCCACATTCAGTGAAATCAACTTCTGCCAAAGTATTTGATGATTGAATTAATCCGTTGCAAATATCTATTAATCCATTTCCCATTTCATTGTTTTTAGAAAAATTGACTACTTCTATCTGAGAGCAATGTTTAAGCAAATTTCCAATGGAATTAGCTTGTTTAGCAGTTAGTTCACAATTTCCAAAATCAATGCTTTTCAATGTATTTGATGAATTTAAAAGACCATTACAAATGTTCAATAAACCATTTCCCATTTCACTATTAAAGTTAAAATTGATCAACTCCAATTTGGAACAATTTTTAAGCATACTTTCAATAGACACACATTGATCTTCACCTATTTCACAATAGCTGATATCAATACATCTTAAGGTATTTGATGAACGAACTAGCCTGTGGCAAATGTGTTGTAACAAATTTTTCAAAATTTTGTTTCCACACATATATAAGATTTCAACTTTAGAACATTTATCCAACACATTTTCAATATTTAAAACTTGACTTTCAGTTAGAAAACACCATTTAAAATAAATACATTTCAGAGTATTTGATGAATGAATAAGCCCATCACAAATATTTGATAATCCATTGCCCATTTCTTTGTTACCACTCATAGAAATCTGTTCAATTTTAGAACAGACCTTCAATAGATTTCCAATACTGAAAGCTTGACTCTCAGATAGAAAACACCAGCTAAAATCAATATTTTTTAAAGTATTTGAAGACAGTAAGAGTGCATCACAAACTTTCAACAATCCATCTCCCATATTTCTGTTCATGCTTAAGTTTATTGTTTCTAATTTAGTACAATTACTTATTATATAACCAATATCTGCAGTTTGAATAACTGTTAGTTTGCAATGACAGAAATACAAGTGTCTTAAAGTGTTCATTGAATGAACAAGCCCCTCACAAATCCTAGACAATCCATCACCCATATTTTCATTGGAGCTTAAATTTATTGTTTCTATTCCATAACAATTTTCAAGAAATTCTCCAATATCCTTACAATAACTCTTTGTTAGACGGCATTTATAGAAATGGATACACTTTAAAGTAGTCAAAGATTGACGAAGCGCATTGCAAACTTTAGTGAATTCATTCTTTCTGACCATAGTCCTACTACACATGGAGCAGGTATATATATTATCAATATTGGCCAGTTGTTGAAAGCATCTGACACAGTGTACATGTTCACAAGACAGTATCTTAACATCTCTTCCTAGAAATGACTCAAGACAAATGGAACATTCCAGAATTTTCTCCTTATCTATAGACATTCTTTGCGTTTCTTATAAATGTTTCAAATTTATTGGAGAAGGTTATATTGCAACTGTAACCACGACATGAAGCTTATTGAGAAGATTATAACCACATTCACCATGTTTACACTGAAGAATAGGTCTAAAATCTCGAGTATTATTTAAGCTCATTGAAAGAGAATTTATGCAAATTGTGTGAAAAAAAAACATAGTTTTTTTGTTTTTCAAAATAGGGTTATGAAATTGTAATTTCTAACCCTTTATTTATTAAATGTACAGGTTTAGGAGACAATACTTGTATAGCTGTAACAGTAGAAATAGAATTCAATTTAAGAATACCTTGGCCAACAGCTAGTCAGGATCAAATTGAAATTAATGAAGGAAATTTTGGAGAATGTATCAATGTGTAAAATTCATTTATCAACTGTTGGAACTATTGTATATGTATCAATAGAATATCAAAGTCATGTAATTGCATAACATTTTTCAGACTTTTGATAATTGTATTGATGATAGATTATAATAGGACTGCAGAAATGTTGTGTTTACATACTAGAACTTAATTTCACTCAGGCTATTCTTATCACACATGGTCTTCAGGTGTTGCTGTCACTGTATTCAGGATAATTATCTGAAGAAGGGGGCAAACGAATACTGAAAGATAGTGAAATTGTCTGCAAGCCAATCCTCTAATCTATTAGGCTCTTTATTGTTTAATTGGCACACAGAATATGAATCTTGCTAGCGTCCAATGCTCTACCAGAGTAGAGAAATCCAATAAAGACTGGACAGACTATCTTATCTCATGCAATGCTACAACAATCCTAAACATTGAAATTTATGATATTATCTTCCTTACCTGAAGAATAACTTGTTAACGCTGTCTTCTCTAAAGACAATAATAAATGAAATTTTGCTGAAAATTTACCAACAAAATACAAGTATTTCGTTCAAAGAAAATGTATTGAGTAAATGAGTTTCTAGTTCTAAACAAGCAAGTTTTAACACCAAGCTAGCAGTTAGAAAACTGAACTGACTACTGGTAAATTCATAGGGTTTATATAGTCTTCCAATAGTTGACAATTCACAGATAAAAATATTCACACAAACAAATATATCATTTTTCCATATTTGTTACTTTTCCATTGTTGTGGAAAGCCCTTGTTAGTAGGTCAGAGAACTGCATAAGATGTAACAATTTTTGGTAGAAGTTGGACTGATTCCAACATACAAAAATAGACCTTTGTCAACATAATGCTGTTCTAATATACCACATGTTATTAATAATAATTGTTTGTCAAATGTACTTTGTTTCAGTGTAAGACAGTGATAGAGTAAAGCTAAGACACTTGATAATCTAAAATAGTATTGTGCATACAATACTGTTCAAAAGTGACAATAAGTTACACACTGCAAATATAAGTAGAATAGCATAAAATACAACTGCAATTCATGAAATATTGTGTGTATAATAAATAACTTTAATATTCAAGTTAAGTTGTAAAAGTATTTTACAACTAACTTTTAAAATAGTGTAAAGAATAGTGTAATGTTGTACGTTAGGCGTTTAAAGCACTGTATAATACTATTCCAACATTGCTGTCCATTGATGAGTGGAATGTAACAATTTTGGGCGTGCGCTATGAAAAGTGTGTACTCGTTGGTAAGCATATGCATACAGTGCATGATAACAACCTACAAGTGTGCATATAAGTTAATTAGGCTTAATATTCAAATTAATTGTAAATTAGTATAGACGATGGTGTATGTTGTACATTAGGTGTTTAGAGTACTGTATAATACTATTCCAATACTGCTTTTCCATTGATGAACAATTTTGGGTGCACACTATGAAGTGTGCGTACTCCTTGGAAAGTATTTATGCATGGTGCATGGAAACTGCCTAAATGTGTACAACATTAAATTGGCAAAAAGAGCTGAAATATATTTTGAGAATGCTAGAAGAGAAGATGAAAGTGAATTCAAGCAATTCAAAAAGAGCTTTGATAACAGCAACAGTTATAGAAATGAAAATGAACATAAATTTACACCTTTTTCTCAAAAGAGGACTAATCTACACTAAAGATTTGGATATGGAGGAAATAATGAAAAAGGTACCTTCAACAGATTAATTCATGTTGAAGCTGATCAACCAATGATAGAGAAACATCAAAAGGTACAATGGCAATATATGAATTGCGCATTTTCAGTGTACATCTTAAATAAAAGGCAGAGATGATTTGCAATTTCATTTGAAAAATCATAATGGAAGAGAAGTGATTGCCTTGTGTGATACAGGAGCATTAATGTCATTTATCACTGAAAAAGAAATTAAGTTATTGGACGAAAGATTAGTGAAGATAGAAACTACCGCATTGCCAAAAATAACGTCAGGTGATGGAAATGCACTCAAAACTAAAGGTAAAGTAACACACAATTTGCTGAAAGAATTATGGAATGGGAATTCTGCATAATGGAAAAACTGGATATGGCAATAATATTAGGATGTGCTAAGAAAGTCTGTAGCCATAATTAACTTTGCAATTAAACAAGTTTCACTTCCTTTCTTTATCAGAAGGGGAGAACCTGTTAAAACTTTTCTACAAAAAAGACAAAATGATCAATTGCAGGAAAGAAATCAAAGAAAACCTAACAAACTAACTGTTGGAATGATTGGACAATATTTGCAAGAACCACCTGAAGACCCACCTGAAGTATCAGATAGCAAAGATTCAGATATGGAAATTGCTGATTCAGATACAGGTTATGAAACAAGCCAAATTTTTAATACAAACATAACCTATGAATCATACCAAGGTTATGTAACAGACAACAGTTATCATACAGATCAAAGTCAGAATTCTTCAGAATATTATGAGACAGCAACAAGTTCTGAATCTGATGAAAATCATTATTCAGATTGTGATACAGTTATTGTTATCAATTCATCTGAAGAAGAGACTAGTACCACAGCTGATGATATGAATATGGAACTTCAACATATAGAGTTGGAAGATGGAGTAACAATGAAGGTTACTAAAAAACCAAAAGCTGATATAAATATGGAACCTCAACATATAGAGTTGAAAGTTGGAGTAACAATGAAGGTTACTAAAGAACCTGTGCTCTGTTCTTGGCC
Source organism: Dimorphilus gyrociliatus (assembly GCA_904063045.1). NCBI lineage: Eukaryota > Metazoa > Annelida > Polychaeta > Dinophilidae > Dimorphilus > Dimorphilus gyrociliatus. The sequence continues at coordinate 33,825 of CAJFCJ010000084.1, forward strand.
AACTGAGAAGGTTATGGTATCCTTTCCATTTATATCATCCATTCTGCTCATGTTCAAGTAGAACAAAGATTCTTTTCCACAATTTTCTCTACACAATGTAAATTCACCAAAGAGTAAGGATGAAATACCAGTATTCTGTCAATAAAGTGTATTGCATAAACTTTAGTACAACAACCAAAGGAATAGTGTCTAAGTTGTGAACAGTTTGTTACCACTCAGGTTACTACTGCTGAGTACGAAAAGCTAGAGCTTTATATACATTTTAGTTAACAAAGAAAGCTTATCTTATTTGAACATTGATACATTAATGTCTTTTGTTGGTAAGAATCACATCTTATTTGACCAGTGATCCATTAGGGTGTTTATTGGTGTGCAGACAACTTGAGTAGGCTGCTTGATGTGTGGAGATATCTTATCTTGTTTGAGCTTCTGCATATTGATGTCTTTATTGGTAGCACCTATCTTGTTGACTGTACACCAAGCTGTTTACCTATGTACACATTTGTTGATGAGGCTAATTAGTGTACATTAGTCAGCTTATCTTGTTTACACAACTGGACATTGATGTCTTGACTGATAATACCATATCTTCCTTAGCCATTGCCCATTAATGTTGTACTGCTCTTGCTGGCAAAATCTATGCGTTTGTAAGTTATAACAGTACTGGTTCTACTCAAACCTTTAAATTAAAACGGTTTATTCGCAATAATAATACTTAAGCAAGTAACAATATGAGAGTTCGATAGCAGAGTAGATAGTTCGTAAAAGCAGGTTGCCAAATTACCAAACTGTCTTCCAATGTTGAGGAGTAGATGGATGGTTCCAGTGGAGGTTGTTTCCAGATGATTTTCCCAGGTCCTTGGGTCCAGATGGAAGCTGCATGCCAAATGAGAATAGTGAGGATTTATATACTTTGAGGTTTGCCTCTGACATCCAATCATCACTTTACAGTTGCCGAAATGTGTAGTTCATATTTATGTTTAGTAAGAGGATGTTAGAAGGTTGAACATTTAGGAAGGTTAATTGAATGATAACTTGGCCACACCCTAGGCAAGTTAATTAAATTATAACTTGGCCAAACCTTTATTGGTAATTAAAGATGAGCCTTCAAGCTGACTAATCAGACTTATGTTTGGCCAATGTTATAGCATTTTCTTGCGTAGGTTTTAAGATGTACATGTATATGTTGCATCAAATAATACAGTTCAAGCATGTAAAATATAACCAAAGTTGTACAACTTCCCCCTTCTTTGTGAAGATGAGTCCTTTCATCTTGATTTAATGAGAATTACAGGTGGTTGTTCTTCTTCATTAGTTTGATGTTGACTAAAGCTACAACTTTGTTTTATTAGTTTTGGGTTTTCAGGAGAGTTATCTGTGCCCTCACTTGGGGTAGCAGTTTCTTCTCTTTGTTTTCTTCTTCCAATAATATAGTTGAAAATGATGATACATACCATTGACACTACAATACTCAAACAAATATTTCGTATGATAATGTACAACTTTGGTTATATTTTACATGCTTGAACTCTATTTGAAGTCATCCCATAGATCAATAATTTTCTTCTCTGAACCATAGTCATCTGGTAAGACATAACAATTTTGATCTGCATCTTTTTAAGTTCTTTATTCTCTAGATAAGCCTATAGGTTAAATATTACTCAAGTGTTAACTTGTGTCTCTTGAAATGTGATAACTTAGCTGACAAACTAGTTTTCTCTAATTTTGACAGTGTCAAACTTAAATTGAAAAACCCTAAGCTAACCCTAAAATTCATCTAGAACACAAGCCAAGCTACCTTGCCAAGTTATCAGATACTTTGAACCAGAAAGAGTAAGAGTCTTGATCTTCAGCTTGTTTTAGGTGATCTCAAATCGAGAGACAGAGATAGAAGATAGATATTGAGAGAGATGATTTGGATAAAACTATAAGAGTTTATATACTCTTTGGTTTGTCACTGATATCCAATCATCAGTTTGCAATTGATGAATGCTCTAGTTTATGTTTATCATTAGTAACAGGACATCACAAAGTCCAATAGACATAATCTTTGTCCTTTAGGAAAGTTAATTAAATTATAACTTGTTGAAAGGTTGTAGTGTTTTCTTAAGTAGTTTGGGAGTCAAATAAGTGTTAGGCTTATTATAATAGTTTGAAGCATAATAAAATATATGTGTAAGTTGTACAATAGTCTTAAGAGATACTATAAGAAAGAGGAGTTACAATTCATAATTTGTCTAGAACACAACCATTCAAGCCAACTCCAGTTGGCAAAACACAATTTTGTCACAATAATCAATCTAAACAGTTGACAATTATATACTATTACAAACACTTAACCAACAGCAAATAACCTAAGTTTTCCAAATGAAATGTATTCAGTAATGTTGGAGCACTATTCAAGAGCTGATGATTACAGGAAACCTCCAACTTATTTCTATTTAATAAACAATAACTGAGATGGAATTGATAGGAAATATCACTTTCATCATTCAAATGTAATGAGAATTTTAAAGAAATAACAATTTTCTTAGGAAATTTCACCATTTCTAAGTTTATCACATTTAAATCATTTAAGCCCTTCTAATAATCAATTCTATTATTTTAATAACTTATAATTGAATGTTTATGATTCATAATAAGTAATTGTCCAAATCCCCTTTTATTTTAAAAGTCTTGATGTAAGATACTTCAAAGTGCAGTCTAGTTCAAATAGACAAATACCTTAAATGTGTACAATGAGTAATATACCCATTCAATTTTATTCTTCAATCAGATTTTAATTTATATAAAGAATCCTACTCTTTTTTGGGAAGATTTGTACTTGTAAGGGTTTTACAAAAGAATAAATTTTCTTTCAGTACAATAATGAAATTGTTTATAATGGAAACAAGAGTAAATAACAGTAAAATAACTAAACTTACTACAACAGTTGTGATCAAATGAATAATGCTTTGGTATTACTGAGCAATATTGCTTTTATTACATCCTGAAGCTATTTTTTCTGTTGATTTTAAAGATTCGCACAGATTTAGCCTTTTTTTATGTATAATTCTCTTAAGATGTTTTTAGAGCAACTCTTCCAATTTATCTTGATCCAGAGCGATTACTGGAGTTTTATCTGAAATGAAATAATTTGGGAAACTTTTTCTTGGGAAAAGAACAATAATGGTAAAAACACTTACAAGACGTATAGCCCTGTGGTACAGAAGTTGTGTCAACTATTGCCTTCATTGTTGTTGTTGTTGTTTGTTTTGCTTTAAGAATTTCACAGGCAAATTTTACTTTTAAATATTTAAAAACTCCTTTACATGTATTACCAAATACAGAATTTTTTTCAAACACTTGCTTCTGTACTTTCCAAAGATTTTTGCGTTTACAAGTTGTCAAATCATTCTTGAGTCTTCCATATAAAGCTGATTTAATTGTAATATATAATCCAGATGGACATGCCAATTTTAAGTTTTTGTGTTCGCAGGCAATTTTTATTGCTAAAACATAAAAAGTTTATTTTCTCAGGTAAAATCTTACCATAAAATTCAATTCTTTACTTTTAACACATTCGTGATTTATCGTCTCCTTTTTCTCCTTTTACGCTGTTTATAAAAATTACTTGGTTAGCACTACAAATAACATGTAGAGAGTGATTTTCACAGACTGTTTGTGAAGCATTAGTTGGATCTGAGGAGGAGGATGAAGAGGAAGATAATGAAAGAAGACAAGAAGTTAATATAGTTAACTGTATCTTTTTTTGTAAAAAGAAAAACTTACTTTTAAACAGAAAATTGATGAAAGAAACCAAAACTATTGAAATTTTTAGAAATTCAACGGAAATAGGAAACTGAAAATTAAGAGAATTAAAAAATCCTCTCTCTCTCTCTCTCTCTCTCTCACAAGTATTTAACTTGGCCAAAGGTTGGTGTTTTTGCTTAAAGTGGTTTGCATGTGACCTAGGCAATGGGCCTATAATGATTTGAAGCGTAATAAAATATATTATGTGTAAATTGTACAGTCTAATAAGTTCACATAGGGGTTGTTTAAACCAGGACACTCAGGTGGCTCAAACAAACAAACAAACAATATCTTCAAATATTAAATTCTCATGCAGTTTCATTTAACAGCATTCTAAAGCTAAAATGCTGAAGCATTGTCAAGTGTAAATAGTTTCCATGAACTACCAAACTGGTAACTTTTTGATCTAGTAAACAGAATTGACAAACAATTGAGAACAATACCAATGTTGAAGGGTTCAAACGTCAACAAAACAACAACAACAACAACAACAACAACAACTAGCTTGTTAACATAAAGGACGTTATTTTTCAAAATGGATTGCTACAGGTGTCATTTAAAAGCTGATTGCAATTTTGTTGAAGATGAAATCGATGTCAACTTTCGTTGTGATCTATCATTAAGAAGTTTTTTCGTTATTTTTTGTATAGTTTCTCTAAATTGTAAATGACTTTTATACAGAAAGTATAGATTATTTAAAAATGGAAAATGGTAAAGATCCTTGCGTGGCAAAATATACATCTACTGGAAAATTGCATGTATGTTTTTTAGAAGCTCTTGGAAATTTTCTACCAATTTTCCTTTCCATAAGAAGAAACAATGATGGAAAAAATTATTATTGACACTCTTCAATATGTTACTCACTTCACATAAGAAGTGAAAGAGCTAGTGGATGGTTATAAATCATTAAGGTCATAGGTACTATGGCTATTGATGATTCTTCTGATGGTAATTAAGATCAAAAGAATTGCTAAAACCCTGCAATAAATGTGTCAGATGAAAGTTCATAATCTTTATTTTGGAAACAACAAGTTTTTTGACTTTATGTTTAGGGTTCTATACATGAAGTTTTTCTCATTTTTTTGTTAGCCTGTTTATGAATATAAAACCATCAGGCAAAATATATCCAGTAATGTAGCGCTATATCCAACAACTGTAACAATTTGGAATTGTTGAAGAATGAATAGATTCAGTTACATGGTGTCTACATTTTGCATAGTTACCTTTGACAGAGCTAAAAAGAAAGACAAATTTTTAGTATGATTATTTTTCTAGGAAAAAATCTTAACTGTGACAAGAATGACCTTGAAGAAAATAACCATGAGAACATTTCAAAACATTTTGCCTTATGTGTTAAAGTATCTTTTGTGCCTTTTCCTATTCCAATAATTTAAGTGCATTTTCTTCATATCAAATAATTGTTTGAGTATTTTCTATAGGCATTCTGAATTACTCTGATGATTTAGCTTGAATAATTCAAGATATTGATATTGGATATTGGTTATGAATCTTTAATTTGTACTATTTATCAGTAATAAGCTCTTATTACCTTCATAAAGAGTTTGAAGAGGAAAGGGAAACTTTGAATATGCGTGCAGAGACACAGCATAAAATTCAGGATAGGAGAGTGATAGAGAGAGAGAGAGGAGAGAAATGGAGGAAAGTAGCTATTGACAAAAGTGTTGGAAAAAAAATGAAAGTTGCGGAAAAGTTGAAATTAACATTGAATGCATTATTAGTATCAATTGTAGTACAACAGCAATTTGGAGTTGTATCATCACGAACAGACAGTAAGAATTTTCCATTATTCATTCATCTTGTTTTTTAAAAATCATTCAACAATTTTTTTCAGTGTGTTTTACTGAAGAAATTCCTAATCGTGGTATCCATTTCAGTAATTTGGATAGGTTCACAGTCAGTCTGGAAGAATGCAAATTTAAATGTCTACAAAATCCTCTTTGCAGGTGAAAACATTGATTTGATGACAATCTGTTCTTTATCTAATATTCATTGTACACGCATAAAACATCTCTGCTTTTAGGTCTCTTGAATTTAATTATCAGCTTGATGAGTGTTTCTTAAATAATGAGGACAAATACTCAAAACCTGATCTATTCAGAACATTTAATGGTTATGTTTACCTTGGTAGAATGAATGGGGTTTTGTGGTAAGTAAAAAGATCTATACAATTAAGCAATAGATAACTAATTTGCATAAATTATTCATCAAATAGATGCCATTGTTGATACAGTACAATGTTCAAATATCTCTAATATATTATGTGGTTCACCTTTAACCAATCAGGATAATTGTGAAGGAAATGGATGTTGTTATAAAAATGGCAAATGTTACTATGATGACACATTCATTCCTATGCAATAATGAGTCAAACTGTGATATGTACATGTACATTCCTGACAATAGACAAAAAGAATGCTCTACATTTACTGCTACAGCTTCCACCTGCAATTATAATTCAGAAGAGAATCCTCAGACTATTTTATCTCAATCCTGCACAAATTCACCAATTTTTGATGATGAAAAAAGTTCCAAGAGCCTTAAAATTCAAAATATAAGTGATGAAGAAACAGCTGGAACATGCATTAGTATTGAAATTGGTCGAATATTCAATTTAAGAATTCCTTGGCCTACAATTGATTCTCCATTCAAAAATTTCCATATTCTAATCAAAGGTCAGAATCTGCAAAAGTGTGGTTTATTAAATTCTGGAGTTTTGGCTTATGTTGAAATGGAAATCAATTTTTATTGGGGCTTTTTAGGCTGTGAGTTGATTGACAGAGATGATAATGAATATTGTAGCTATTCTTGTACTTGTGGGCCTGATTACTGTCAGGCTGTGTACATTAAAGGTTTTGGTAAAAGCGAAGAAAATATGAAAATATGCTATTATGAAATAACAAATGTATGACTTTGGAATGTGGAAAGAGAATACTCTAGCCAACATTCCTTCTTTTTCACAATTATGAGCTAGAATACACCCTTATCTATTACAAAACACTCATTTTGTGCTCATTTTGGTCATTTCTGCACATTATATATATATATATTATTGAAGTATTTTGTTTGGCAAATTAAGATCAAAATTATCATATTTATAAATGGTTTATGTAAAGCTACCTGATAACTTAGCAAGTGCTACAAACTATCTACTCTGCTATTGAACAATTTTTGTTGAATGGTTCAAGTAGAAGCAGTACTGTTAGAATTCTCAAATGCATAACTTGGCTAAGCAGAAGCAGTACAAGGCTAAGAACATGATTTCTACCATATATCATTGTTCAAAGCACCATCAATATTGGATGTTACATTTACTAATTTAGTTTAATTATTCATTAAATTTCCTATGAAGAAACTACTGAAGAGACAAAAATAAATACATATTGATTTACGCAATCAATTTCTCTCTTCTGTTCTAATACCTACAAATGCACAAAGGATTTTTTTCTAATGCTTCCGAGTACAAAAGTACACAATCTTAAATATCTCTCTTCATAACTTTGTCAATTAGACCTAACCTTTAGATGAGATCTCCCTTATGTATGAATCAATAGTTATCTTTTTCTGGCTAACTAGCCTTCTAATTTCTTATTGAGCAGATTTTCTGCCAATCCCAATTGAAATCCTACCTGCTGATACAAAATACTATAGAATTTAGAATGAGAGAGTTGAAGCAAGGTCCTAAATGTTTTCAGTAGGGACCATTGTTAAAGTATAAAGTAGTTTAAATGTGACACTGTTCAGTGTATATATGTAAATTTTAGATTTTCAAGAGAAGTTTAACACTAAATTTGAATTAAACAGATGTATTGTGGCTACTAGCAAAACTATTGAACTTTTAACTGTATAATAAAACTTATGATTTAAATTGTTATCTTTTCTAAAAAGAAAATTCCTAAAAGTGTGAAATACAGTCTAATTGGACTGAAGCATAAGACATAAAAAAGGATAATGCCTGTACATGTTTACACTGTAATCATGTACTGTACGCCTATGCTTACCAACGAGTACACACATTCTATAGAGTATGCTCAAATTCATTCATCAATGGAAAGGCAATATTTAGCAGTATTTAAACAGTGCTCTACACACCTAACATACAACGTTTACTATTCTTTACACCATTTTAAAAGTTAGTTGTAAAATACTTTTACATCTTAACTTGATTATTAAACCTATTTATTAAAAACATAATATTTAATGGGTACTAGGCGTATTTTACACTATTCTACGTATATTTCAAGTTTAAAGTTTATAATCAATTTTCAACAGTATTGTATGCACAATACTATTCTAGATGATCAAGTCTATTAGTTTTTACTCTATCATTGTCTTGTACTAGAATATTTTACTTTTGAAAAACAATTATTATCAATAATTTGTGGTATATATGAACAGCATTATGCTGACAAAACATCTATTTTTGTGAGTTGGAATCAATCCAACTTTTACCAAAATTCTTACATCTTATGCAATTTTCTCACCTACTAACAAGGGCTTTCCACAACAGTGTATAAGTAACAATTATGGAACAATATTTTATCCAAAGTGATATATTTGTTTGTGTGAATATTTATGAGCTGTGAACTGTCAATTGTTGGAAAAGTGTATAAAGCCTATGAATTTACCAGTAGGCAGTTCAGTTTTCTAACCACCAGCTTGGTGTTAAAATCTGCTTGTTTAAAACTAGAAACTCATTTACTCGATAAATATTCTTTGAATGAAATACTGGTGTTTTGTTGATAAATTTCTCACCAAATTTCATTTAATTGAGACTACTTGTGGATGAAGTTGAAAGGTTCTATTTGTTTGAGTACTTTGATAAACTGATAAATGATTGGAGAGGATGAATTTGATTTTAACGAGCAATTTGAAAAAATGGAAAACGCTTACTATATCTGCCTTGATGAATTCATTGCAAAGGAAATTGGAGGAAAATGTTTTCTGTGCTTCAAAACATGTCAAATTAAATGCATTCAAGGTCTATAATATTTTAACTCAGTAATTTTTGGTAGATTAAGAGCAAATAAGCTTCATGTTAGACTATGTTAGTCTTTGTTGTGATTCTACCTTACAAAGAGCTTCATAAGCTAAATCAAATGCTTGATTAGTTAACTGTTTGGATGTAACATATTAATTGAATGCTAATTAAAATTAGTACATGGGTGTATTTAATTAATTATTTTAATTAGTCTACTTTGCACTCAAAGATCAGAGTGATGCTCATATACATCCATCCATCAATCATTTACTAAATGTTAACTTACTATTGCATATAATATATAAATATATCTTTATATATATATATATATATATATACTGTATCTTGGTTAAATTTTGAAAAGGTACTGATTTCAATATTTTTCAATCTCAGAGAAAATATGAACTCAACTATGAATTCTACTTCTACATATTCTGCTTATGACCCTTCTGACATTATAAATATTATGATAGTTACTGTATCGCCTAGCATTTTACTTTCTTTGGGAATATTGATTGGAATACCATTTAATACTTTGTCATTAATTACAATTTTAAAAAGTAATCTATTCAATACTACTTTTTTTAGATATATGGTAATGGTTTCATTTTCTGATCTTTTGATAACTCTATTCAATGTACTGAGGTCCTTGTATCTCTTAAACATAAAGATAGTAACTCTTAAACTGGCTTTGATATTTAATTGCAAACTCTATCGATTTGTTTTTACTTGTTTTTCCCAAATTTCATCATGGGTTCTAATAGCTGTAACAATTGATCGATTTGTATGCATTGCATTCCCAACAAAGGCAAAAGTTTGGTCGACTCTTCGAACTTGTAACATAATTATTCTAGCAGCAGTTATCTATGGATAACTCTAACTCTTTTATTATCCTCAACATTTATTATAACAACATTTCCAGTTAATTTGGTTAATATTTATTTAACTAAATTTGCATTGAATAAAGTTCTATCAATCGAAGTTAGATTTTCTTATGAGGTGTTAATGATTGTTAATAGTCTAAATCATATGATCAATTTTGTATTCTATTGTGTTTGTGGTGGAACATTTAAAAATGAAATGTTTAAGATGTTAGGCTTGTCAAAATTCATCAGAGAAGTTAGCTATTCGAAAAGTTCACACTCACAAGAAATGACAAGAAATGACAAGAAATGAATGAACTAATAAAAAGGGTTAGTTTAGGGTTAGGGTTTGTAAATTAATTTATGAATATTTGTGATGTGCACACTGTCAACTATTGAAAAAGTATATAAACCCCACGATTTTAACAATAGACAGTTCAGTTTTCTACCTCAGTTTGTTGTTAAAACTTGCTGGTTGAAAACTAGAAAGTCATTTATTCAATAAATATTCTTTGAATGAAATACCAGTGTTTTGTTGATAAATTTCTCAAGAAAATTTCATTTATTGAGACTATTTGTGTATTGTTATGCTTAGCTTAGTTACTGCAAGATGCAGTTTTCTACACAGGTGGCATCTCAACTGAGAAAGCTTTTTCAGCTTTAAAACCATGGATTGGAGATTATTAAAAATATAATTTGGGTGATTTAATAGGTGGAGCTGTTATTCATTCTAATTAGTTGTATAAAATCTCCACCAACTCAATTACATTCCCCAATGCATCAAAAGTTGATTGGATTAAACCTACAGAAAGAATACTAGAAATCATATCCAACATACAAACATCTATTAAATCTGCTTTTAAAATGGGAAACAACAAATTCATCGATGCAAATTTGAAATATAGAGGACATAACACCTGTTGGTTTGTCATCTGTTCATGATATCATACTTGCGAAGATACTCTCTGACTATATTTTTTAGATGAAACCATGGTAGGTTAATAATATTTGGTAGCCACTCAACACATTGTTTACAATGTTATAATCACCTCCTCCCATCTCTACATCCCTTCCAAGTGGCTATCCTAACTTGGGTTCTATTGGACCAGTACTTTATCACTGGGATTCATTTGTATCCCATTACTAACTGGATACCTTGTGGTAAAAGTACAATGATTATTGTACTTATTCTTGTTCACTGTGTCTTGAACAGTGATTACCTTTCTTTAGCAATGTATAGAATAGTACTGGTTCAAATAGAACCAAATTATATAACAGCAAGTATGGTAGAATAAAGTGAATATTACAACAATATGTTTGAGTAAGGTTTATAATAAGTAAAACTAGCTCTACTCACACTTAAGGGTCAACAAATAATGCTGAATGCTATGTTCAATCACTCTCCTTTTATAAGGACTGCAATGGGACCCTGGGGGGTTTCCCGATCTGGTGTCCCTTAACAAATGTTCAGCAATGCAAATGAAGTTCAATCAGAACTGGCACATTACTTTGAGTTAGTTCATGCCAAATTTGCTGTTCAGTACTCCATAAATCCAAAGATCATCATGGCCAAGGGTTTTAATTGCCCATTGATCATGAAGTTTGTCATTGCAGATGTCTAATGTCTATTTGTGTGAAGTTACTCAAAGACAGAGGATCTAATGTTCCTAGTACTAACAAATTTTCCTTACTTTACTACAAAGGTACTGTTCTACGTATAAACCAACACAATTACAATACAACAAAAATACAACAAAGTACATACAGGTTAGTTGTAAATTTCTGGAAAAAAAAATCTATAATAGGTATGGATGTTTTCTTACACGCAATCAGCATTATTCTCATATGGGTGTTTTCTTACAGCCCTGCTGTCTAGAAATGGAAATATAGATCAATTAAAAATTTTTAAAATCTTTTGTGTTGATCCACTTTGATTGGATGTCCAGTGTTCCACAAATCTTCAATCCATTTGGCTAAATGTCAAATGTTCCAATGACCCATAGGACAACTGTTTCTTTGTTTATAGCCACCCAAAAGCAATAAATGAAATGTTTGTAACTCTAGATGACAATGTTTCTCAGGTTACAATGTAATGTTTTTTAGATACTGTCCTACATGATAAAAAAAAATGAGTGCTATTTAAAACTTGTAAATGGACAACAATTATTCTTCTAATATTTGTAAGTACACATTAGTAATAAGCTAGAATAGTAATTACTTTTTCTAGTAGTTCTCTCAAATTTCTTCTGTTCAACAAAGATCATAGGTTTTGTTTAAAGCATTAATACAGATCAGAAATTGCAAGGTGTTAGAAAATTTTTGAATATGAAGCAGCCATTGTTCAAAATTAATAGATTAATTACTGTGATTATTTGGAAATATCTACAAATTCAAATTTCTTGTATAAATATTTCACAGCAAATTTTGTAAGAGAATGAACTATATGTAAAAGGCTTAGTCTTTCTCCAGGTAAATCAGTCTTTGGAGTATGCAATCATGATAAATAGGCCAATTTTTAAATGGTTCAATGTTGAAAGAGTGGAAATTTGTAAAAGACTTGGTTATAATTCAGACTATTCAAGAGTTGAGTACAGTTTGAATGAATCAAAGAAGGAATCTGTTCAATTAATTATAAATCCCTGTTGTGAATAGTTCGTAGAAAATGAAGTAAACATCAATAATAAATATTGAAATTTCTTTCATTTTAAGTAAAATTAAGAATGAGAAGATTCACGAAAGAATTATATTAACATGCTTCAAAAAGAACTCTTCATGTATGTATAAGAGGATAAGAGGCGGGAAGAGGACTATACTTGTCCATCTTTCTTTTATCATAATTGATCATTTTATCTGATTTTAGATTTACTAGTTATGAAATTGGAGGATAATTTATTTCAAATTCTTTATAAGCAACAAAGTAGAATCTATACAGTTTCATTATCTGAAAACAGAGAATTAATTTGTAAAAATCACATGATTGTGATTAAAGATTCTCTTCAAATTGAAAATCAAACTGCTGTTATCACTTTTGATAAAAATAATAACATGAATGTAACAATTAAAGATTTCAAAAATTCTAAAACTCCAACATGCACTTACCTTGAACTGGATGGTTGTTGATATTTTCATAAGCATATTATTTTCAATAAGGGCATATTTAAAGTTTAGATCAACCAATAGGCTATTGTTTTCAACTTTCTCTCACCATTTTCAAACTATTCATTCCACTCTGTCATTATCCATTTTAGTCTAGTTGATTCACTTTAGATAATGTGTCCTTTTATTTTAAAAATCCAAAAGAATTCATTAATCTCATATTTTCTATTTTATGCAGAATTCTTGATTGAAACATACAAAAGGAAATTTTCAAAGAGTTATGACAGGATTTTGATAAAAGAGAAATATATATATACAAGATATCTCACAAGAAATTCGAAAACGTATGGGTTTTCTTTCCTTGTATTTTCGCCCAACATACCTGATTCAGTTAAAAATTTATTTTTATGCAAGAAATTTAATTATTCCGCATTTGGACCAGAAATCCCTTTCCCTCATATCATTAAAAACAATGTGAGTAGTACAACTTTGTTTGATAAACTACTAATCTAGTTTTAAAAGCCTAATAGATTAATAATAAAAGGTTGTAAAATAGAGAAAAATGAAATAATTGGATGCTATTTTACTACTGAATATAAAAGTGGATATTATGATTCTTATGAAGAAATACTATGCCAAACTGAACTTAATTGTAGGGCTATTTAATTTTCATAATTGTAAATTTACTTTTTATGAATTGTCTTATAGTTTCAGGAATGAGTTTAATTAATAAACATGAGAATCTCACTTTTCAAAGTGGTGTGTCAAGAGATAGTTTTGAAGGAAAATTGATTATTAACTATAATAGCATATTCTATTATGTTAAATTTTTGAAGTTTTCTCATATTCAATTAATATGCAAATTTTTTGGATTTAAATCAGGTTCAATTTCAAAGAGGACACATGTGCTTTATTTTCATAATTATGGATATGTTATGTTTCTTTCTCATTTTGAATGTGAGAATAATGCTACAGATATAAACCAATGCAAAGGGATTGAGAAAGAGTGAGTTTTGAGGGGTGTAGTGATATTTGAGCCCAGGACAATTAAGCCCTTTATAGACATTTATGAAGCCCTTTTTTATTATTTCACTGAAATATCTGTCTTAAAATGAGCCATAATGTCCTAGCCCTGATTTTAGGATTTCAACAAACAAGAAAACTTATATTAAATAGTCTTACTTTTTTTTCCTTTACTACATTAAGTTTTCACATCGGAAGAGAAATTCTAATTCTAGTTTGTCATAATAAAGGTAAGTCTGTAATTAACAATAGTCTATCTAAGTGACATCAAACTTTCAGCTGTAAATTGTAATGAAAAGGCAACAATTCACTTTGAAAATGTTTGTTATTACATATTTTGGTTTAATAAATCCCTTAGTATTGATGACATGGAAAAAAAGTGTTTGATGTTAAATTTATCTTTGACTGATTTACCAACCTCTCATAAATATTTCCTTACAACATATATTTTTCATTATGTAAGAATAATTCCTGGTGCTAATGAGAATTTTCTTTATGAACCATATTTAGTTATAGGTAAACCTTAATGAGATTATGTAATAATATATTTGTCATGGGTAAAACCATAGGGGGATTAAGTTGCATTCTTAAAAGTACTGATGTACTATCTCTCTTTCTAAGTGTTTAATAAATTTCACAGACTGAATTATTTATTGGATACTTCAGCATTTGATATATATATATATATATATATATATTAAATTCCTTTTCTAGGTATTTTCATGTTTGAAAGCTAAACCTGAATGATATTTTTTGATGAGCTATTACTAAAATTTCAGCTTCATCTCTATCCGAAGCTGCCTTAGTAATCTATTATAACTTGTTTATCAAAATTTCTCATTCTAGGTACAAAGAGAACTGAGAAAAATGGTCAAACTTATTTGTTAACATCCAATAATTATGTAGTGGATCTCCTAAACGTGTTCTATAGTCCTGCAGAGGAAGGTCTTGTGGAAAAAAAAGACTGCTATCGATATGTTCATAACACATCAGCATATTATAACTATTTAATGAGAGATCCATTTGAAAAATTAATAGGGAAAACTATATCCTATAAGTAAATATTCTGTAATTTTGTTTATTGTAAATAAAGAGATTCATTTGTATTTGTGATGTTTTCAGGAATTATGGAAATTCAGAATTTGAAATTGTAAATATTGCAAGTTTTTATAGAAGTAATGTACTTGTATGTCAAAAATTTGAGGGTTTGTATCACAGTTTTATAAGCTATCATAGATCCAATATTTGTCTATCAGATAACAAACCACTGTTTAATTCTCCACCAACTTCAAACTCTACTTTCAAAGATAATTATTTTTTCTGTGTTATAAACGAGATTTATATTAATTCAGCTTATGTTTGTGATGGTTATAATGACTGTCCATCAAATGAAGATGAATTAAAATGTGGGGAAAATGAGAAAATTCATTTCTATTGTTCAGAAACTAATGAGATAATTAGTTATAGTTTGGTTTGTGACTTTGTATATGATTGCAAAGATCATTCAGATGAACTACTCTGTGGTTTGTAAGTTTTTGATAGTCATAATTAAATCATAATTTTGAAATCTATTTTTCAGAGAGGATAAAGTGTGAAAATAATACTCAGTAATTAAATATAAATACTCAATGTTGAAAATGCACACAATTCTGTCATTATATCATAATATCAAAGACAAACCTTAACCCTATCATCATTAACCGCAATGTCTTCACCCTTAAATCATTTCACTAACATTAACCTAAAATTCAATCCAAAGCTTACATCCCAAAATTTCCTCACAATGAGCAATTTCAACAATCTTCCATCTGCTGAAGTCTTTACAAAACAGATAAACTTTCCTTTTGTTTCAGAGCAACATGTAGTAATAAGCAGTGCATAGCTTTGGAAAAAGTTTGCAATAATGAATACAACTGCTTTGATTACACAGATGAATTATGTCAGGATGAGGAATCAATTTCAACTCATTTCATAAAAAGTAAGTTTCTTGATTTGTCTTTTTATTAATTATATACAAATAAAGAAAAATTAACTAGATTGTAACAGTAAATACCAGTTGTTATGTGATGGGAAATGTATAACTAATGAGGTCAAGTGTGATTTCAAGTCAGATTGCTATGATAAATCAGACGAATTATATTGTTCTGAAACTGAAAGATTTAGCAAGTGTAGAGAGATGTACAACGAAGATTTTTGCTATATACAGTATGATTCAAAGGGATTTATGAATAGTAAACCTGGTTATCCATTGAAAAATTTTCACATGTGCCTAAATCACACATGTTTAGCTCAACAATATAAATGCTACTATGAAGGATTTTGTATAAATATAGAACAAGTTTGCGATGGAATGAGCCAATGCCTTTATGGAGATGATGAAGCTAATTGTGGTTGGTTGATTCTTTTCTAAATGAAAATAAAATGGTTAAAGAGCAAATTTTAAATAGG
Organism: Dimorphilus gyrociliatus; assembly: GCA_904063045.1. NCBI lineage: Eukaryota > Metazoa > Annelida > Polychaeta > Dinophilidae > Dimorphilus > Dimorphilus gyrociliatus. Next base: position 50,046 of record CAJFCJ010000084.1, read on the forward strand.
AGAGTTTATGCCAAAAGGTTTTTTTAAATGTAGAAGAGAGAAACTTTACCTCTCAACCACCAAACTCTGTAATGGTATACTTGATTGCAAGTTTGGGAGTGATGAACTAAACTGTATAAGTGAATTTGCTCAAAACATATCAAAATTTTGTGCTCAGTCATATGTGTTTGAATGGAGATGTAGTACAACATCTTCTTCATATTTGTCATCAATTGATGACAGAATTAAAATGATTGTTATAAATGGAATGTTTCTGTTGGAAAAAAATGTGATAAATTCATTCCACCTAATTGTTTTGAAAGTATCAAATAATGAAGATATAAAAAACTGGAGAATTCAAAATATACCTAACATAATTCACATGGATATATCAAAGAATAGTATAAAAGACTTTAATTTCATAGAAAATAATCAAACACTGACATTACTTCAATATTTAAATGTTACACAAAATTTCATTAAAAATTTAAGCTTTTTCCAAAAAATCATCTGTGAAAATCTTTTAGTTTTAGATGTATCTTTTACAAAGCTTGGAACAATTTACAAGAATTCTTTTCAAAATCTAAAAAAGCTTAAAATATTGAATTTACAGTATGTCCAAGTAAACTCTGTTGAAAAAGGGTCTTTTCAAATATTTCAGTCACTTGAAGAGTTAAATATAAAGGGTTTAAAAATATCTATTGATATGATGACTAACTTTGCTATCAGAAACAGAAAATTAAGAAAGGTTTTAAGTGACCAGTTTCAAATATGCTGCATCATATCTAAATATCATAATGAATCAACCTATTGTAAACCAAAACATACTGCTTTTCTAACATGTGATCACATTCTGCCTACAAATACTTTAAGAATTGTTTTTTGGTTGTATGGAATATCTGGCGTACTGGGCAACATATTTGTATTGTGTCGATCAACACTTTCTAAAAAACAGACATTAAAATACTACCGGATGTTTTTGTCAGTAAGTGATATGTTAACAGCCCTTTACATGATATTTGTTTGTATAGCTGATGTATATTTTGGTGAGGACTACTTGGAAAGTGAAGAAAAGTGGAGAAGTGGATCACTTTGCCAAGGTCTTGGCACAATAATGTCATTTTCGCAACTCTATTCAATGATAAACATTTTTCTTATGGCACTGGAACGCTTTCAAGCAATACAATCACCTCTTAGACAACCATTTATATCAATTCATAGAGTTTCAATGCTAACAATATCATTATTCATGTGTCTGTGTGTTGTAGTAATTCCAATAATTCAATTTCAGGTATTTTGTTGTCGCTGTTGTCAATCAATTATTAGAATGATACTAAAGAAATTGTAAAAATTTTAAAGGAATATTATTCAAAGTCAACAATTTGTTTTAATATGCCTATTGGAGGAGATGATACTAGTGGCTGGATATATTCAATGATAATCTTTGGTTTCTTCATTTTGATTATAGCCCTAGCAATATCTATACTGAACATTATATTATTTATTACAATACATAAGAAATCCATTAATCCACAGTTAATTCATTTCAAAAATGCAAAAATTGCTACCAGCCTCTCTGCTTCCATATACATCTTATCATTTTCAAACATACTTTGTTGGATTCCTATTTCCATCTTGGGACTACTGTCCAAATTTTTTGATGTAGTCATAAAAAATAACCTATACGTTTTCATTTTTGGCCTTTTAGTTCCCCTTAATTCGATTTTAAATCCATTGATATACTCTTCAGATGAAATAAAATCCTATTTTAAGAGGTCAAGGAAAAGCAAAGAAAATATAAGGTGAACTATATTTCTGATTGATTGTTTAGCAAAATAAAACATATTTTGAACTGAAAACAAATAGAAAATTAGAATTACAAGAACAATTTCAAAATCATATAACAAAATGTTGGTAGTCATCAGAATTTCTATTCTATCAACTTTTTTTAATAGCAAAGAACATTTTCCAGTGTTGCAGTTTGTAAATACAGATTTTTGTCAACATTTTACAAGAGCTGTAAATTTAGAGGAAAATAAAAAGTTGGCTATTGATGAAATATTTTTTGCTAAAAAATATTATGCAAATTGTATTCGACAAATTGTTAAGGCAATAGATATAGCTCATTCTTACTCTTTATCATTTGTTAATTTAGACATAAAAAATACTATTGCAGTGAATATAAGTGATATTTTCCTTACAATTTTTTTTTTAACTCTGCTGTAAATCACAATAATCTGTTTTTTTTTAAAGCATAAACATGATAAATATTACTTGATTGTTAAGCAATTTAAGGTTAGTGGAGAAATTTAAAAAAAAAAAAAAATTATTTTCATCCGTATCATGTTTATGAATATTTTTTTTTTTTTTTGTATCAAGATGTCAAGTTTTGCTGATGAAAAAAATGTTATCCTATGTTTTGGAAAGTTTGTTAAATTTATTCTGCAAAGAAAAGCAAAATTTCAACTTATCACAAAATCTTCTACACAAAAAGCTATAAGCTAAATACTTAATGAAATCAGAAATTGCATCCACTTTCAAAGGACTTTTTTTGTATTTTATCTCATTCAATTACTGCAATTGTTCTAAATTAGTAGTTCTTACCAGTAATACACTCAATTCCTTTCTTTCACTCTCTATTTTTATTGGATCTATCAAAAAATCCTTCACAATAGGACTTTGATGAACAGTGTTAGGTTGTTAGGGTTTTGGGTTAGGGTATAGGGTTCAAGACCACTCACAAAGCCTAGTATTTCCTCTTACTGAAGTACCAAGACAGTTTCTTTCAAAACATGCTATGCTCCTTAACAGATGTGTTGTTTCCAGGGGATTTAGTCACAAGTTCAGGGTTAAGGTTAGAGGATTTGTGTTGGGTCCGTGTAAACACTTAGGCTGTTATCGTACACTGTCGGCCTACATTTACCTCCGAGTACGCACCAAATTGTTACATTCCATTGACAAATGGAAAGCAATGTTGGTATTGTGCATATTATTAATGTAACACATTTTCATTTTTGCAATAATCTTCTACCAATATACAAATTTTTCTTCATAAAATAAAAAAAGGGTCCAATTTAAACTGGGTCAGATTTCAACTGGGTCTGATTTGCTTATTGTCTTTGATAGTAATACATAGACCCTATAAATAATGTGCTTCTATGTTCATTTTTCTAATCTAACCCAAACAACTTTCACATCTTTCCATATAAACATGGTAAAAGGACACATGCAATATTCATTAAAATATCAATGTATACAGGAGGGTTCAATTACAGAATTGGTCCTCTCCATCCACTTCCAGATGGTATCATAGTGATACTATCTTCTAAAATAACCCTGATAAGTCTCTGCAAAGGAAGAGATGAAACCATCGTAGGTTAACAATGTTTGGTGCTTGAAAGAGTTCTATGTTGTGTGAGTACTTTGTTCAATTGGTAAATGATTGGAGAGGACGAATTTAATTAGGATGATCCAGAAGTTCCTACAATTACAATACAACAAAGTACATACTCAAAAAGAGAGAAACACTTATATTACCATTTTCATATGCAAAAGTTAAAATTGTTTGAAAACCAGTATTTATATTGCCAGATTGAAATTCTTTAACTTGAGCTTTGAGTTTAGGTGAATTTATCACCAATCCGTTCTTCAAGTAGAATTCAAGTTTCAAAGGAATTCAATTTGACAACATTATTGCTATTATTGATTATTTTAATTGAATAAAAGTAAAAGGAATCCTTGAAAATGATTTCTAAAGAATAGGAAGATTTACATCTTTAAAATGTTTTCATATTCTCAGCCTAAACCCCATCTAAATGTAGAAAAATTCATTTAAAGTCATATTACCAACTCTGAAAGCATGCATATAACAAAAAAAGCACTCATTGGAGCTTTCTGTATTGAATATAGTCCCTTTTTCTACCTCTATATTGTTTCAGTTTGTTTGAGTGTTCATTTTGAGTATTGAAAAGAAAATAACAGTATTATCTAGGGATTTGGAAAATCCTGGGATAAAGCCACCAATTCATTGATAAATTTGAACAGTTTCTATTGTAGTTTGTTGTCTCGTAATTGTTGAATTTAGTATGTTAAAATGTAGGAAAAAATCTATGGTTCTAACATTTTTACGAAGTCTTGACTCATTTTTTCCCAAAATTTTTGCAAGTTAGCCCTAGGACAGTCTGAAAGTAATGAAATTTCCGTCTGACTAACCTAAAAAAACTACTTCCGTTTATTTTACCCCATGATCTAGACTTACCTAAAACCAAATCCTAATTTCAAGTCCAATATTTGAATTGAATTTTTTAAAAGAAAATATTGTTGTGTTAATTTTGTTGATAAATTGAAAAATACAATTATAATACAAAGTGGATGTTTACAAAATTCTCTTAGATCATTACTACTTTTAAATAGTAATAGAAATTTTGTTTTTAAAAGTTTAACATAACTTTCATTATATCCTTTACATCTACAAATTTCTTGTAAACATGATAAATTCTCCATTGGTGTTATACCATCAATTTTAAATATATAATCCAGACATAATTTTAGAAATGGAAATTTTAAATTTCTAACAAATATTAATTTTTTAACATTTCCATTTCTAAAATTATTGAGTAGTATATGAAATTTAGAATTAGGATTTTCCATTAATTCATTTAATTTCATTTTTTGAATACTGCATTTTTAAAATGATATATGCATCCTTGAATTAAAGTGTTTGGGAATGACTTTTGAATAGCTTTCCACAATGCAGCCTCAAAATCAATCACAACTTTAAAAAACATTCACCAAATTTGTTGAATTTTCTTCAGAAGAATCATCAAGTTCCATCAAACTTTCATTTCGAAATTCCAATGAAAGTTCAAGCTAAATGTCAAAATAAAATTTTAAAATAATAAAAAATTGAACAAGTGCTATACCTCTTTATTTCCAAATTGATGAACTGTTTTATCATTAACAAATGCCTTGACTGTTAAATGTTCAGATCCATGATGATCATCATTTTGCTGAAAATCCATTGCAGTTTCATTTTCATTGTTCTGTTCATTTTCATTTGCAAGTTCTTTATTATTGACCTGTTCAGTCTCACTGATAAGATCAGTTTCACTGTCCAATTGATTTTCAGTTTTTCAGTTTCAGTAATTAGCTTATTCATTACAGGCTGATTTTGTATTTTAAAATTTGATTGCAGTTCAAATAACTGAACCTGACATTTTCTTGTTTTAATATCTTTGCATAAATTGCAGTAACCTTGTCCTTTAGTTAAATAATAATATATTGAATAAAACAAACCTTTGAGGTAAAATGTGTTACCGTAAATTGAGTGATATTTAAGAAGATTAGATTAGATTTTTACTTCCTTCCTCTCTGAAGATTTCATTTCAATTTAAAGAAAGTGGAGGGAATAGAGAAAATTTAAAAATCTCAAAGTTTCATTTTTAGATTAATCTATAATTTGATAAGCGAATTTTTTTTATATTCAAATAGTATTTTTACTTTTTGTTAATTTCCATTTGGGAAAATGTTTCAATTTTCGTATTCAAACTCTCAGCAATAGAAATAATATGTTTATTCAAGTTTATAAAATAGATACATCTATCATTTGCAAGTAGGTATCTTCAATTCATTTTTGCCTTTCTCTTTTTTTTTTGAATTGATAATAAATATACATGCAGTTTGAGCATTCCATCAATTTGGCCAAATAAAGTCTTAACACGTGGTGTTATAAGTTATGGACTCATAATCTATCCTAAAGACCTTGGAGAATTACCTACATATAAAGATGTTATAGCATATCTGTTATGTGTGAGTGTGTGTGTGTGTGTGTGTGTGTGTGTGTTTTTTGTTTGTGTTTAGATTATCCTAGATGTCCTGCATTTCATCTTCTCTATTCAATTTTTACCATAACTAATAGTTTTTATAAAAGAGAAGTAGAGTTTTCTATTACCTATGAAACTGGTTTGGATCACCATCTTCATCTGTATTGCGAGTAAAATAACTAATTTATTAAACTTGTTAAAATAAATTATAATCATACTTACTCAATTATAGAGTCTCTCTTCAACAAGAATTTCCACATGTAACTGTTGAAGGTGCCAATAGTACATTTATGACTTATGGTTCTAGTAAGTGAAAATAATGGAGAAGTTTTTGTTTTTTTTTTATCATTTGCTTGAAAAAATCTTTTAATTCTCTACAGAAAGAGAATACAAAATGTTTGCTGATGACTCAACACCACTTAATTATGAAGTCATCTTCATTTTTAACTGCACAGAAACCAATCTTGGGTTAAACTATGTTACTCCATATTCATTTATTTTTCAAAGAACTTCCTATACTCCAAGTTCAGCGAATGGTGACCCACATTTTGCTCAACTTGTCTATGATCAGTTAAATGAAAGGGACAGGTTGATTTGTTATGATATTGTTGGCAAATCTGGTCAATAAATTCAAATTGTCAACTTTAAAAAGCAGGATATTGAAGTTTATGGAAAATTATTAGATGATTACTAAATGCATGAAATGAATGTTTAGTCCAACATAGCAAATATGACAACTACTAGCAAAGGATTATTCTATTCAAATAAAGAATTGTTGTTCTCTTGGAAGAGTAATTCTCTCCCAAACGAGCATCACCTTAAAAAGTTTATTGTAAAATGCACACAAGATAAAATTGTTCTAACTGATGAAAAGACTTTCACTCTCATTATTGAAAAGGCTAGAAATCTATTCAATAAAGAGTATCTAAATATAGACATTCAAAGACATCAGAATGATTATTCAACAATTGGAGGAATTATTGGAGAAGTTGGAAATGCAAAGTTTGAGATTTATGAACAAATTCAGAGTGGAGAAAATCGGTATGAAGATCAATGATGTCCTAAAGGTGGGACAATACAAGAAAAGGAAAAATCAGCAATGTTTACTTGTTGATATAAGAGATATATTAAGCACTAATAAACTTTCCCAAATGATCAAATGAGATAATTTAACAAAAATTGATCATGTTATAAACAAATAAACAAAATCCATAGATTAATTTGAGTAGTTTCAAGTAAATTCTTATGAGAAATCTCTGGAAGAGAAGCTTAAATAGATAGTGGAAATGTAAATGCAAGTAAAGACACTTGATAAGAGTTTCCTGAAAAAAGTTCTCTTTCCCAATACATTGCTCTCTCTCATTACTCCTAACCTTTAGATATGACCCTTCTACGTGCAAATCAGCAATTGTCTTATTCTTACTAAACAGTTCATAAATGGGTACATCCCTTTGTGAATGATTTCTGTCTGTATTTTGTGAGTCTTAAAATGAAAAGAAAAACCAGATGTCACTACTGTATAATTGTGTAGACAAATCTTAGGATTGAAACTGCATCTTTTACTTAATTTGATACGCGATGATGAAAGGTTGTAAGTATCAATTGTTGGAAGACTCTTGACCTATTTTACGGACACAATACAGACAAAGACATTTGGAGTAGTGTCTATGTTTGTTTTAGCAATACCCATAGACCTTCCATTTCCAAAGACATTGTTTAAGTAATACCTAGTTAAGATTAATGGATGAACTATAAAAGCAATGTAAGCTAATGGTAAATTTTTAATGAAATGAACCTTTAGCATTCATTAGATGTATAATGATTAGTGACTTTTCTTCAGAATGGCATGGAAGAATGATGTATTTTTCCTTATAATCTCTTGTTTGTATTTTTTGTTAGGAGTGTCTTCAAATCTATTAATTTTGTTCTTGTATTCTTTTCATGGAAAAACAACAACTTTGTCTAATTACTTTATTAAGGTTTTAGCTTGCATTGACCTATTTACATGTTCCATGCTAGTTCCATGTGTTACTGCAGTTGAACTGTTTTCTCTGCATAATGTGATATTTTGCAAAATAACCCTTTCTCTGTGTTTTGGTACACTGACCTATTCTTTTTTGACTTCCATTTCAATAGCAGTGGAGAGATGGTTTCCTATTCATAAACCTTATCTTCTCAAAAGAAAGCAAGTAATTATCTTGAATATGATCAACCTATCTCAATGTTTCCTAGTTGGATCTTTATCTGCTAATAATTACACAATAATAAAAGTAACAGACGACAAAGAAACAACATTTGAATATTTATGAAGATCACCAGATATACATAAGAAAAATAACAACTTATTTAACAACCACTGGATCATCATTGGCATTGAACATAGCAATGGTATTGTATGTTAGCATATTTCGAGTTGTTTCAAGAAGAATGAAAGCACCTTTAGGTAGTCAATCACTAAACAAATTACCTGATTCTAAAGTTCAACTCAAATCAGCATCTATGCTATTTGGTGTAACATTGTTATTTATTATCTGTTGGATACCAGTATATGTCTCATTTTATAATTTTAATGTAGAAGATTTCGGATTCTAAGAGCAATACAGTTCAGGTTGCCATAGTACTCGATACTTTAACAAAGTTTGAATAAAATACAAAAAACCTATTACTTATACTATGAAATTAGAAATTTCTAAGGAAATAAAAGATGATCAGACAGAGAGAGAGAGAGAAAGAGAGAAAGAGAGAGTATGACAGTTGTAATTGATGAGTAAATTTTTAGAAATTAGGGAATAGAAAAATCTTTAATTCTTGCTATTTTTTCAACTACTTTTTGGACTATTCTAACAACACTAGCTACTTGATCATAGCCTCTAAACTTTTCAGAGCGTAGATGAGTTTTAATACAATAAATTTCATCACAAAGATGGGGGTGTTTGAACCCTAATTTTGCCCCTCAAAATTGAACTTTTAACATCTCTGATTGACAAATATGCTTTTTATTGATAAGAAAAACTTATGCAAAAGAAATTTCACAGAGTTGAGAATTTTGTAGAAAAGCTACAATATATACACCTTCGCAGTGTCTCCCATTGCAATTGCAACTATATTGGCAAGTTTCCAAATTGGAAAATAACAATTTGCAAACTTTGAATTTACCTTCAAATTTTATTTCAAATTGCTCTTCAATTGGTATATAAACCAATAAGTTATTAAATTCTCCATTTGAACAAGACAAATTCTTTCCATACACACTCAATAGAATTGGGGAAAGTGGCTTATTTACTCCTGGAAATGGATACCTTGACATGAATGGTAAAGATTTTGATTCTATACAAGTTGAATTATTTAAGTCACTGAGTGCATTAGCAATATTTTTCTCACAAGTAGATGATGGAGGATGGAGTGCTGGTACAGACTTTGTGCATAAAAGCTTATTAAGAACATTAGGATTTCTATGGCAATCAGACTGAGAATGGCATTTATCCATACCAACTGTAAAATATTTGCAGGACGAGTCAGTATTGCAGGCTGCTTTGCAAGTATTATAACTTGGATTTGTTGAGACACTTGGAGTGTTTGGCTCAGTAGTGCAAGAACCAATTGTACAAGTAGAATCTGGAAAAGCATATCTATTATAGGAGAGGTAATTTGTATGTGTTGTAGATTGTGTTATTAGCTTATTCTTAAGAAAGCAGTATCGTCCTGAATGTATATTTTTCGACAAAACAAAACTCATACAATTTGGCAGTTCAAGGCAATATTTTGCACATATTCTGGGATCTTTGGCCAAAGGGTCTGATGAAGCTGTTGAAGATATGTCAAAACCCCCTAAACTACCAGTTTTCACAGTAAAGCCAGGAACTTGTTGTTTTGATATAAAACATCCATAACTGGGATCGTAACATGCATATCTTTTTCTAAAATCATTTGAGCAATTATCAGCATGAATATCTGTGTCACCAATACGAATTCTTTCACTCTCATTAATTTCACATGCTGTCACTAAATTAAAGTCGCAATTGCATATCATTGGTAAAAGAAGAAGAATGCTCAAACTCGTAAATATAATTCTTTTACAATCCATGCCAAAGTTTAAGTTAATGGTTTATTCTTGTAAACTGAGAAAAACCAGATGTTCAACTGGCATACAAAATATCAAAAATATCTCCTTATTAACATAGTATAATCATATGCTGTCTCCAGGGTTACATTGGGAAAACATCATCGTTTGCATATTTCACTTTTATCCCTTCTGAAAAAACTATGAGAATGATTGAAATGATAGTTTTTTAATTATTTAAATAGTTCAACATGATAAATAGATTAATTTCCAAACTAGTACAATATTCACTTCACAATAGAATTGAAACAACAATGCCCATAACACTTTAATATTCTGCCAAATATTAACAATTTAAATATACATTTTTGGCTGATAAAAGAATGGGAAAATGCATCTACACTCTGAAAAGTTTAGAGGCTATGTTCAAGTAGCTAGTTGTTGATTGCCTCAATTTTTCACCAGTATACTTTCTCATTGTCTCAACGAATTCATTAATTTTTTAGCATATTGTGGAAAATTTTTAATATATTCAATTATTTTTCTCTTATACATAGCTCTCAGTTCATTTTGACAATCTCTATAAACGAAAATTAGGATTCGTTAGAAATGGGAATATATATGAAATTATAAAATATTAATTTGAATAGTAATAGTAGACAATACTTTATTCACACTGTACAGAATGAATTCTTCTGATAGGACTACATCTATTCGATTGCTCAAAATCTAAACAGACATTAACTGATTGAAAAGAATAGTGAGTTTTTGAATTTGTTCAATATTTTTGAATAAAAGCATTTGTGTCGTATTGCATTAGGTAATTTCATTACAACAGCAAATTCTATTGAAATATTAGTACACAGTTTATGGCTATAACGGAGGTTATTGGTGGGAAGGGAAGGGATGTCCTCCTAGTCTGTCCCCTCAGTTTCTCTCTCTCTCTCTCTCTGTCTCTTAGACAATACTAACATGAAATATTTCAGCTTAATTCTACTTTGCAGTTGTTTTAAACAGACTGAGGAATATTTAAAAAAAATACAAAACATTCCAATAGAAGTTGATATATTTTTAAATTTAATTGAAAATGAAAAGATTGTCTGCTAATTCAACAAATCAGTGTCGATACATTTTCAATCAAAATACTATTACAATGAATTTTAAAAAACACCATAGTTCATATTGCAGAAATTTCAAAGGTTTTCTCAGTTGTATGTTCAAAAATTGCCTTTTCAAACAGAGTAGTACAGTTCAAGAAGACCTTATAACAGAACTATGTAACAAAGATAAGGATATATTTTTGTGTAAGAGTAGGCCTACATTTTATAGGACTAATCACTAATCTTTGAAAATAAACCCTAAATAGCAATAGTGAAAGAAATTTAGAGTCAATTAATCTCACATAAAGAACTGTTTTTGTGATTTATCAGCAACACAAGTGACATCCACACAGGATTCTTGTAAAAAAAAATTCATGTTTAATCTCTAATTTCATTTATTTTTTAGACAATCTGTAGCACTGATAGTCAAGATACCAAACCAGCTACCAACCAGAAAGAACAGGAGTCTTCCTCTAACACTTTCACTATGCTAGAATATTTAGGTTTCAGGCGAAGCTTGAGAGGCAGTGACTGAAAATGATTCAACAGAAGTTTCATTTTCCACATCATCCTCATCCTCTATACCACTTTCCAATGGGAAAACTTTTCTTTCACAGGAGTCAGTATTCGTCTTATAAATAACACTTCCCTTTTTTCCTTAAAAAGAAAATTCCTGAATTTGTAATACCAAAATCCTTATCATCTTCATGACATTTAAAACTATTAATTTTTCCAAGTGGCCATTCTTACTTAGGTTCTATTTGGACCAGTACTCTACCATTAGGTTTCATTCTAGCGGATGTACTAAGTACCCTACAAGCTATGTAGGTGTGCACTACTTTGAATTTAATTTGTGGTAGAAGTGCATCAGTTTGACATTTTGCATTGTCTATCTGCAAAATAACTTCTTTTTCATATCTCACCTATCTTATTCTGTTCCTGGGTCAAAGATAACGATTGCTAATAATTTATTCAACGTAGGGGACAGTTTAACTTTTTATCAATATGATCATACTGTATGGATTTCCTCCTAATTTTATGATCAAAGTGATAGACCAAGGTCTCATCGCCTTTCGCAATTTTCTGGAAAAAGGCTTTTCCCTCATTTTTAAATCTTGAAATGAGGCCGTGACAAGTCTCTACCTTGTATTCTTTCTGTTTTGATGCCAAGTCATATGGAATACACCAAGCAGAAATTTTGTGAATCTTTAGATTATAGACTATTAGACTTTGTGACATCCTGTTACTGAAGATAAACGCCAACTAGACTATTCACCAAATGCAAACAGATGATTGGATATCAGCGACAAACAGTCCCCTAAAGAGGTTGGACTGTTTCATAATGGAACATCAAATTTTGTCGACAACTATTTAGAATAGAATGAATTTTATTCAATTTGTGTGAAATACAAATATGAAGGAGCCACTACTAGGTTGCAAGCAAACCAAAGATTTAGTATAATATATCAAAACTGATCTGTTCGCTGTTAATTTCACAGAATTTAAAGTATATACTTTTCCTAACAGATAATGAGCTTTAGCACAAACTATGTTAGTTTACAAGAAAGTTTAGCAAAGTTATGGTCCTTCAGGTGCTTAAACCCTAGTGAATATGTTTGGGTCAAATAAGAACACTATAGAAAAGTAATTTTTACCTCAGTCTACACAGTGCTGATCTCTTTCTACAGTCTCTTTTATCCATTGAAAATTAGGTCCAATCTGTGTAAGAGCCGTGTTCTCAGCTTTACAATTTTCAGGAGAGGAGGTAAAAGCAGTAACAGTTGGTCTTGAATTGATATTACAGTTTAGCGGAGTACCAGCAGTTTGCTTTTAGAGAAAAAAAAAGTTTATTCTATTTACCCATAGCTATCAAAAAACCTTGCAATACACGTCATTCTTGCTCAAAACGCCTTCACCACATAAAGTGTTTGGAGGTTTAATCTTAAGTGCAGGACTACAATTGTTTGGATTGACAATTTCCATTTTCTTTGGGAAAAGCATATAAAGATTCTCTCCATAAGCTGTGGGAAATTTAGGGTTTTATGTGTAAGTGGAGGAATAAGCTAGTAAAAAATTTGTTTGTTGTATACCGTTTGCAAATCCAGAAAGTGTACATCCTTTTAAGTTTTGGTTAGTGTAATTATATGATGTTTCAGAGATGCATGCTGTCCTAAGTTTACTTGTACTATAATGTCTTATTTCCAATTTCAGTAATGCAATATCATAATCTGCAGGATTTTTCTCATATTTTGGATGAATAGATGTTTTTATCACAATACCAATGCTTTTCCCACTACTCCTTTCTGGACCATAAAATACTTTCAATTCCTTTTGGCTAAAAAACATTAGTAGAAAAAATACAAAATTTTCTTATTTTGGAAGGACAGCTGTAGGGTTTTATGTAATAATGTTAAAATTATTGGTATGGATAGCTTTGTAATCCTATGCATAACCCCCAGACAAGTGGCATAAAACCCTTTATAGTTTTCTTTGCCATATCCAAAATTAATAAACAGCCTCAAAATAGGATCAACTGTCCAAGCAAAAAAAAAATAAACATACTTACCGAAATTTTTTCACACATGTAGCAGATGAAAGAACAAATCTCTCATGAATCAGTATTCCTGCACAACGGTTATAAGAAACTGAAATTGTTACCTATATTTTGAAGAATTTTTAAGTCAAATAAACTGGTTTGATATCTATGATACAAACAAGCCAAGGGAAATTATTAGTAAGTGTTATATTATCCTTCTCCCAAATGATTTCAGTGTTGTCCGTCTTACCACAAGATGGATGATTTAGGCCAATAAGTGGTGGACTGGATTTAACTAAACAAAATTCTCTGTATTTAAAGTTATTTGTATAGTTTCTAAATATGTAAAATACCTGACTCAACTGGACATTTAGAATATGTAGACATATGAAAATCATATAGTTTCAATAATTTTACATGGCCTATTTGTTTTACACTTGCAATCAGTTGGACATAATAGAAAGGAACATCAACATTAGTATAGTGCTTTATTATTTCCTTTCTACATTGAGTCCTAATTCTAATTTGTACATAAGGATTTCTATAACAAAGAAAAACATAATTTTGAAAGAATAAATAAAACCTTTTTCAAATGATTAGGAAATAAAGTCCAATTCTCCTTGTAAATTTCTGCTTACCTAAAAACTTGCTTTTTTCCCCTAATGTATAGATCTATATCTGGTGATATTGCATTAGATTGTCCATCCAATGTTCTTATTATTACTTTGAAACTTATACAATTTTTTTCTGTTTCATATATTGCAGCTCTGAATGAGGTAATTGTTGTTGGAAAAGGTATTTTTGTTAGATATACACCGCCAACTCCAATAACTTCCGCTGTAAAGATTAATATAAAAAATAATATTTCTGTAGAGTATTTTTTAAAAGAATAATAATATATTTTGGTTCTGAAGTGAGCTTCAGAGAGCAATGTTTAAGAGACATAGTGTGTGTGTGGTGTGAAGTGATTTATGACTAGAAAATAATGCCTATAGGAATGTTTGCAGCTCAAGAAAATACTTACAAGAATATCTCACAAATGTAAATGGAGTTGTATCTTGAGTCTTTACAACAGCCCTCCAATCATTATGTTGATAAACTAATAGTAAATTAAATTAATTCTAATTAAGAAGCAGAAATATTTTCTATATTGTCAATAATACTGTACAAGTAGGGTTTGAATTATATTCTGACAAACTAATATCATAATTGCAGTTGCTCACTACAGTTATATTGTCAATACCAACATTAATTCTTTCATCATATCCTCTAACATATTTAAATATTAGCTGGAAAAAAAAACAAGCAAAATATGGAAAATGATTAGAATTTAAAAAAAATTAATTTATTACTCTAAATTTCTGGATATTATACAATTTCATTGGCAGACAAATCTTTTTCCAGTAGGGATCTTTTGAAGTTTTATCACGACCTTCATAAGCACCAGCACCAAATATTTCATCATCATGCTCAACTAAGAACATTAGAGGAGAAGTACTATATTCAGAAAATTTTTCTAAAAATACATCAAATTGAATATAATTCCTGTCCTTTGCATTGTAAAAAGGTGTTATGAGTAGTGAAACTGTTGATTGTGGAGCAAATTTTGAAATTACGCCAGGGTTAGAAGAAATAACTTATTTGGAATTTTATAAAATCTTTGACACTAATTTGCAAAGTATTGGAGTTGAAGGACAATTCGGTATGGGGAAATCTTTCCAAGCGAGTCATCTTTAAAAAAGCCCTTTTGGAAGATTATCACGAAAATTCAAATCATTCCAAGGTTATGCTCAAATATATTCAAAGACGTTCGTATATCGAAGATATGACTTTAAGGAGCTTTAATATGGAATCCGTTGTGGAATGTTTAAAAGATGTGTTTACTAGGGAAAGCAACAAACTGCAAATTATACACTTTCAAGATATCATTCTGGAAGAGATCACCTGCAAAAAGTTGAATGAGTACTTACCTTATTTGAAACGGTTGAAATCGTTCAAAATGACAAATGTAAAATTGATTGGAAAAGGATTCACTGAACAATGGTTTGGTTTTCAAACTGTAAATAAAACTATTGAACATTTATCAATTGAGAATTGTCCACTGAAGAAGAGCGATTGTGTTGCACTCACCGAAATTTGTAAAACTTTTACAAACCTCAAATCGTTACATCTGTCCGAAAATGTTTGTCTGAACGACGAAATTGTTCATATTTTGGAACATTTCTATATTCAAAATCATTCAAAATTTAAAAGTATAAATCTATCGAAGTGTCTGTTGAATTTTCAACATTTCAACATTTTAGACAAACTACTAGCAATCTCCACAAATCTAAATGAATTGGATTTATCCTATAACACCGATCCTGGAGGAAAGTTTTCCTCCTTATGCAATAGTTTGAATTTAGCCAATAGCGCGTTGAGTATTGTCAAATTGATTGATTGTCACCTAACCGAAACTAGCTTGGAAAAATTATCAAACCTATTTGAACATTGTAACAATTTAACGGAAGTCAATCTAACCGGAAATAGAATTTTAAAATCAACTTCCGAGTTAATATTCTCATCGTTAAAAGCTTCTTGTAGATCGTTAAAAGCTTCTTGTAGATCGTTAAAAAAGTTGATATTTTCAAATTGTTCATTAGAATTGGATAGGAGAACAAACAGTATTGCGAAATTATTGAAAGAATGTTGCAAACTTTAGCTATAACGAAAAGTATAGCAGAGAGGTAATTAAAGGTTTAAAATCATCATCTATCTTCCTATCAGTGCTTAAACTCAGATCTTGTAACCTCAATCAAGATGATATAAAACTCTTGAATGGTCTATTCATGTACTGTAAATACTTGACTCATCTGGATTTGAGCGAAAATAGGCAACTTGGTGGAAAAATTGCAAATATTTTCCATTCGTTGCATCTCTCTTATTCAAGTTTAAAGATACTGAAAATTGATTCTTGTAATTTAACAATAAAAAAATGGACAAGATTTGGCGAAATTATTTAACGAGTGCATGAATTTAACGGAAATTAACATTGCTGACAATGAAGATTTGCACAAATGCCTTGAAATGATATCCGAATCTTTGGAGAATTGTTCTCATACCATTAAAATATTAAACTTTTCAAACTGTATGATTGATCAAGAAAATGGAGTAGCGTTGGCGAAACTACTCTACAAATGCGAATATTTGGAAGAGATTAATCCAAGTTTCTCCAGAGAATTGGATCATCGTTACTCGGGAATTACAAGTGAAATATTCAAGCGACTTGAAAGTTCAGTTCTGAATTTGAAAGCTATCCAAATTTCTTTCCAACATTTAGACACTGCCGGAAAGAATCAATTTATTCACTTGTTGGCGAAATGCCTATATCTACGAAAACTGGTAGTAAAAGCGGACGCAAATCAAGAAATAGAGATTAAGTGTAGAACTATTGAAAAGGTGAAGGCGAAAGAGGAAAGTTATTGGAATATGAAACTTTCTCCATGGATTTTTGATACTCGTAAAGATATCTTTCTCGGCAATTCTCGCGTTATCTTGAACCACCAACAAAATCTGACTAGAAACGATAGTCTTTTAGAAACGATACAAGAATTTCATAAAATTCAACTCAGCCAAATCAACTTTCTACCAGTTATCGATGTGGGTGATGTACCAATATGCTCATCGTTCGATTCGTTTTAAATGCCATTGCTGTTGAGCGAACTCTATCCTCAATCAAACGCCAACTGCCCAAACGAATTATGCAACATTCAAAGTTTTGACACTGTGTTTAGAACAAACCACACTACATGCATCATTGGATCAGCTCAGAAAGGTAAGACAACCCACCTAAACAGACTGATCTATCTATGGTCCGTTAAAAAATCAATCTTACAAGATATTTTAGTATTGAAAGTTCCCTTTTACGCAATCAATAAGAATAAATCATTTATAGACGATATCATAGATTTCAATTATCCAAATAAGGATAAAACTCTATCTTCTTCAATAGAGTCATTTTTGAAAAATACACAAAAAAGGGTGATTTTCTTCATTGATGACGGTGATGATTATTTTCAAAATCCTAATTCTATCTTGAACGATTGGTTCAATAAATCAGAAATAGGAAATCATCCAAAATTAATTTGGGTTAGAAATCTTCATCGTTTAAATAATTCGTTAAATTCAATTTTTCGTATTAACGGTATTTCTCCAAAAGCAATTTTAAGATTTTTGAGTAATTTTTTAAAACCCAATTTTACACCAAGACAAATTGTGAAATATGAAGAGAAATTCTATAATTGGATTTCAACAGCAAAACAACTTTACAGATTTTGCAGTCATCCTCTCCGAATACTCATTTGTTATATTCTATTACCAAAGAAATTTAATCAAGAACTCTTCATCTTGGATACATCTGTTGTTTATTTTGTTAAAATATTGGCTGTCGGCTGTTGAAGATTATTATTTACAAAAGATCACTTCAAAGTGTTGCCAACAGTTGAAAGTGTTGGTTACGAATAATTTCAAACTATTGTAAATTACTGCTATGTTTTGTGAAAACAAAAATTCAAGCCATTCAAAAAATTTCGATATTTTACGAAAAAATGAATACAATTTCTATACAATTTTCATGCCACAATTCCCACTTCCGGTTTATATTTGGAGAAGATTACGCCAACTTTTCAATATTTAATACAAAATTTCTATCCCAAATGAAAGAGGTGATGAATGATAAAAGATATCCAACAAGGAAAACAATTTCCTTCAACCTATCCAATTTGGATATGACCAATTACAATCTAAAGGAGATTTTACAGAATTTACAATGTGTCCAACTCTCTTGTACGTATGTAATTGTAATAGTAAGCAGTAGTTGATGTGGTTGTGTGAAATGGAACACCTGGATTAGGGTTCACCATTCTTATTCTCATATTCAATTTTTCTAACAATGTTTACAATTAAAGTAAATACTAAAAGAAGAAATTTCAATAAATGAGTTATTGGTACAATGCTTAAAACACAGCTTAGTTGTCTATTCTACAATAGGTGAAATGTGTCTTTTTCTCAATTTCGCCGCGTTCTTTAAAGACACTTTCATCAACCGAATTAACTATAATAGCCATAACTGGATTATTTATCGCTTGAACGAATATTGAATAGCTATAGATACTTGAAAAGTTTAATAACAATGGATCAGTTGTGTGCTTTGAAAGATAGAAAAGGAGTGAGGAAAATACAAAAGCTAGCATCATTATGCACAATTGAAAAAGAGAATCAATCAGCTAGGTTGTTTGTATTCATAGTTGTTTAGTTGTCAAAGTATATACAACAACAAAGTAAACAAACAAATTGAGAAGGCATAAATCAGAATACCCTAATCCCAATCTAGCTTTATCTTAATGCTCCTTATGATAAAAGTAGTGGGAGACTACTAGCGCCATCTGTTACTTTAATAATAGTGCTATTATTCAAGTTATTTTGGTAGAAACTCAGCTTCTCATAAATATTTCTCTTTTTTTGTATTACATTCTTTAGAAATGAACTTTCTTGTATTGTAATTGTAGGAGAAAATGTCCTAACAGGGTAAAGTTTTGGGTTAGCTTAAATGCTCTTTTAAGGTTATGGATATTGAGTAGGGCTACACACTGAAGGTTAGGATAATCAAAATGGTTACAAGTTCACTGACCAATGGGTTAGGAGTAAAACACAAATATTAGAACATTTTCTCCCTCACCTAATTTTAATCAATATTGAACAGGAGAATAGAAGAAGGTTAGATTCATATTAAACTCAAAACAAGCTTTAAAATACTTAAAGGGTATTTACTCCTGTCAAAACATTCAATACACTGAATGAAATTGTTGTCATATAATTTCCTTGTTTTATGAGGCAAGAAAGAATACCGGTTAGTAACCTGGAGATCAAAGTCATAATCCGTCTTCTTGCTCTAGAGCAGCCATGTTTGGTAGTACAATCAATAATTTTTTTCCCATTATTAAAATAAAAGACTGGAAATATAATGTCTGCTAAAGTTTTGTGATTATCCTTTCTACTCTTGTCTATGACTTCACTTCAATCAACAATGGGCAATGGCAATCTTTGTATCATAGACTTTTCCGATAAAATTTTGGTGAAAAAGGGGGTTATTGATTGTTTACAATGTGGTGCAGTTTTGGAAAATCGTTCAATGACGGAAGAAATGAACACGTTTAATGCTGAAAAGCTTTGAGGAAATTATAAAAAGTTTATGGAATGTCTGAAAATGAAGCCCTTTTGCCTTGAAAATGAAAGCGACAAGATACGATTTATTGCAGATTTCTGTCAAAAAGGTATGTTGTTTTTATTGTTGAGCTTCTTCTTTTTTTTTAAACTCCAAATTCGAATTGTTTCTTGCAAAGAAATATAAAACAAAAACATCATTTAGATTGCCAATATAAATTAAAAGACTGTGAAAAATAGAGTGGTTTGAAGATTGTGACTTATGGTTCTGCTTGAGAGAAAAGCTATTGAAATGTGGAGCCTTTAGAGGCTCCAATTTTCAAATCGTTTCAATCATTGGACAATAAATGTCTGTGACACTTTGAATATACATTACAGATTTATTTAAATCTTTCACATTTGTAACAGGTTCTGGTGAGTGTAATTTTCTTCAGAGAATGTTCAATGTAAGATCTATCCCAAAATGTTTTGAAACACTTAAAATTGATAATGAAATGATATCAAAGTGGATTAGAGAAAGTTATCAAGCAGATACAATAGTTGACAATCTAATCCAAAAGTTGGATAAAACTGATCTTGATGTCGCGGTGGAATGTGTGAGAGAGTTTTTTGAAAATCAACCATCTGGAAATGTTAGAGCAATAGCTAAACTCTATCATGAATTTATTGATTCTTCGCCTGACAGAAGATGTCTACCTAAAATATACACTTGCTTGTCTCAATACAATGGATAAAATGAAAATAAAGAAACTTGTAGGCATTACTTTTCGTCACATGAGCCAAGTTATGAGCAAAGTGATTAATAAATACAAAAATAATCTGGATCCTAAAATGTTCAGCAAGATATATCTAGAAATGCATCAAAATATTCCACAAGCAACAGATTTCGTTGAGGAATTTAGGAAAGAAGTTCCACCTTGCAATGAAAAATTTTTGGACTATGAAGATGGAAAAACTATGTTCATTTTGGATAAATATATCAAAGTTGAACTGTAGTGTACACATTTATGTCATTATCACGCACTAAACACAAAATTGTCTATGACTTGTGGTATATAAAAAATGAAAAAAAATCCAACATTCTATTCTGTTTTCTATAATTCAGTAAAATCTACCAAATGTCTCATTTTGAATATATACAAAACAAGAAACAAATGAATTTTCCATACTCCAAATATTTTTAGAAAGACGAATAAATTCAATTTGAAGACTTTTCAAATTTTTGGGAGGTCAGAAATGCTTACAAAATTTAAACATTAAATACTATGGAAATTGATTGTGATCTATTGCATGGCTTGGAAAAAAATGATCCAACAAATTTTATATTCATTAATTGCATTATTTCTTCTCATTTATGTTGGTTTATTTCCTGTAAAACTAAATTTACAATGATTATTCTACTGGATTATTACATGTGTGAAAAAGTTCTATGCTTATATAGGAGAGGGAATTCAACAGCTCTCTTTGATAAATTGAAATCAAATTCACAAATAAGTGTAATGAGTCTTGATCGTAAAAGTTGGAAGTCTGCATTATTTGAAAATCGACTATCTGATGGTTGTTGGATACGCACATGTTTTACCAGAACTATTTGTATTATTTGAGAATTTTGTGCAGGTTGTGGACACTACTAATGAAATTTTAACCTGCAAAGTGGTATGTTTTATGATTTCCTACCATCTGGCTTTAAGTGCATTTGAAGCTTAAAATATAGTGCTGCTGCCTACTGCAAAGGATTGCAAGATTGAACTTCCCAAATCGGCAAAATAGCACTTTTTCAATAGCCTCTCTTATGATTCAATTCTGTTGAAAAAACAAGTCTGTACAGCAAATACTTGATTTTTGCTTCTAGATAAAGGAAAAGCTAGGAAATAATTGAAAAGTGTTTGTAATAATGATGTCAAGTCTTCTGATAGAAAAATTACTTTTGGGCTTCTAAGAAATGAATTTCAGTCAGGCTGTTACTGTTAAAAAATAGCTAAGAGGCCTTTTATAGTTAGTTAAAGAGCTGCAAACTCTAATAGACCTTATTCTTAGACTGTTTACCGAATCGTGGGGCTTATTCAGTGGAGAAGGCTGTTCCTGAGTATTTCCCTGTTTAGCCTGACAAAAGGGGAACACTCCCCGAAACATCACCTTTAGAAGTAAGAGAGTGTTTTAATTGCAGTCAACCATCCAGATATTCCTCTGGAGAAGTTGACATCCCTTACAGAGAAAGGTACAAGAAGGGGAAAAGACTAGGAATGAGTTGTTCTAGATAACTATTCTTGCATATCGACCTAACCCACTCCATGAAGGTCTTAGTGAGAGTGCATTCCTCCAGGATGTTATTCCATTACTTAGTGGATTAAAGGTACTCTCATCTAACCCTTGGATTGAACCTCTGCCTAACATACAGTTTGGTAGGGTTATTCTTACAATTAGGTGAAACCCTGTCTAATATACACAAGTCAATTATATTTTTATTGCTATTTTTGTTAGAATTCCTGTGTTTCCTGTGCTTTTGTGCAAGTTTTTTCTGTTGAGGAGATTTTCTGTTGATTATAAAATTTCATTTATTGAGAATATTTATAGAAAAAATTTAAAGGATCTATTTCCGTGAGGACTTTGTGACAAGCCAATATTACTTACAATAGCAATACAATAAGAGTACTCTCTATACATTCTTCCTCTCTGCCAATCCATTACTTTGACTGAAAATTTGTTACTTTACTTGATTTTTCCTGTTCACATTGTAGAAATCATTTCTGCAAGAAAGCTTCTACTTTAATCAGTTAAAATCTAATCTAAGAGTGAATTTGTTGGTATCATGTCACATATTAAAATATGTTTATCACTTTACATAAAACATCAGAGTTCTGACAACTTTCCAACTGTTTCTATTTAAGGTTCTGACCTTTAGAAATTTTATTTTCTTTCTGCCTGTCTCCAAATAGTTAATGATGAGATATAAGAGATAAGAATATTAATGATCACGTGAACAATATTGGAGTCAGATTTGAAGACAATAGAACTCAGCTCCAAAGTAAGACTCTATGGTTTTGTTTATTATTGTTCTGAAGGTGAGATAATATGTCTAGATTTCATTAGCTTCTTTAATGACAATTTTATGCTTGTATTACCAAGAATAGTTATAATTGGATTATTTGTAGCTTGCAGTAAGGTCAAATAATCTGCCAGACTTGCTAGTTTTATTAATAGTTTGCTAGAACTAATCATTGTGGTACATTTGATAATTGTTAAGATTGTCCATAGGAAGATCATCAAGCTTAATTGTAGTAGAGTTGCTTTAGAAGATTTTGAAGTATTTTGAATTTGATGTGTTTGTAATTTTAAATTAATGGCATGTAATTTAGCAATTTTAACAGTTTTAATATGTAATAATAAAGCTCCAGAAACAACTGGTGAAAGTAGTGCAACATAGAAAAAATAATATTGATATCCAACAACCATATATCCTTGGCAAACAGTATCTTTAACCTTTGTTATGAATGATATATAATATGGAAATAGGCAGATGATAACTGGTAATAGAAAAACACATAGCATAATGAATATTACTCTTCTACGAGTAAAATATCTTCGATAGTGAAATGGATATTTTACAACTGTATATCTATAGATGAAAACAGAAAAAAGGAAATACTGAGCTTCAGTATAAATTATTACATCAGTCAAATTTATAATCACACAAAGAAATGGGTATAAATGATCAGTATTCGATACTTGTCTAAAAATTATTCCTATGGATTGCCATATTACTAATGTTAAATCACATGATGCTCCTGCAGGTATAAATATTACAACTGTCTCCCTAACATTTTTAAATCTTCCATAAGAAAACAACACAAGACTATTTAAAATTGTTCCTGCTATGAAAAGTAAGCAAGCTGTTCCTGACAGAATAAACACTTCCCATGTTCTATATTCAATGTTAAAATGTAAAGGTAAAGAAGTAAAATTTTCAGTTGGGTAGTTCATGTCAAGGTAATGCTTTTATTAAGTATGATTCAAAAAACTTGATTATTTCTTTTTTATAAATAGTTAAAGTCACTGACATCATTCTCTAATTACTTAAAAAGTAACAATAAATGAAAAATGAGTTGTTAATGCCTTAATGGCATTTTTAACCTAAAATAAATGTACATTTATAAAGAGTTCAAAGTTACTTTACATACTTAGTTCTCATTCCATAGAGAATATTTCCTTTTTGAATGGATTTAGAAAATATCCAATTTGACAGCAATACTGCAATGATATCCATATTCCTTTTGATCTTTATCAAAAGAATTGAATATTTGCCATCTAATATTCTCTATTAAGGTATACAAATGTTAACATTAGACTAACAGTACTTCTTAGTTTAATTCATAAACTATTTATTGAATAATCACCAAGATATTATAATTCAAATATGGGAGAGGGTTTCTATGAAGTTTGTAATTGACTTTCTCATTTGTGGAATATCATAAAACATGCTAACAAAACATTTATACTTCATGGGGCAAATTCTAAAAGATAAAGCTTTGAAATTTGTTAAATGGCTGCATATCAGCCATTTTTATATTTAACTGTCACTCTTAATTGCTAGTCATGTCATTAAAAAGTTTTATTAAAATCTCAGTTTTAACAAGTTTGAGTTAGGTTGGGCCTGCAGAGGACTACATTTTATAATGTAGGCAAAAATAAGTCAGTAAAGGCCAGTTTAATTGATGTTCCAGGATAAGCTTTAAAAGGGGTCGACAGAAAACATCCATGAAAGAAAATGTCCATTAAAATAAATTTCATTTAAATATAAATATATGTTGAAAAAGTAAACCTTTGGTAAAAGAATATGTTAAACATATACTTAATAAATGAAATATTCACAAAAAAAATCACTTAACTTTTCCTATTAGCTTAATTTTTTAGGAATTATATTTCCTTATGGAGCGAAAGAAAACGTCCATAAAGTGAAAGAAAACATCCATACAGTAAAAGAAAATGTCTATAAACTAAAAGTAAATATCCATGAACTAAAAGAAAACATAAATAAAAATAAATTTCATTTAAATGTAAATCTATATTGAAAAACAAGTTAATAGAAAACTTTTTATATATGCAACTTTAGGTTTACCATATAAATTGTGTATTGATTATTTGTAAACAACTTTAAAACAAAGACAAACTATTATTTTCAATAATATAATTCTGAGGAAAGCTGCAGAAGCTGGTTTGCATTAATTTCACCTGTTTTAAAATTTTCCCAAATTAAGAAAAGATCTTTTTGCTATAAGTCTTCCTTTGAAGTCTAATTATCTTTCTCTCACTTAAAAGCTTTTTGTACAGATTTATCATGTCTGCTTCCCTCTTTAACTTATCAATCACTAAATAAAAAGAAACATTTTCTCCAACAATTTTATTCAGCCTTTGATGATAACCTTCCAGATCATTATTTGTCCTTATGCTTTGATCAAAAACAGACCAAGTCTCTGGAGACCAAAATGTATTTTTTATCCAAGTATTAGACACATAGTCCAACAAATCAGCCATTTTATTTCCTTTTGTCAGTTGATTTTGAATTTTAGTGAATTGATTTTCAATCATACCATGAGGCAAATATGGCAAAGACATAATCATTCTCATGGATTCCCAAGCTCCCTGTTTTTTTCTAAATTCCCTGCTATAACCGAGTTCCTTAAACAAAACAAATATTAATTGGATTGTTAAAAATTTTAGAAATTAATAAACCTGAATTTTTCTAAATATTACCTGAGACCAGTGAAATGAACATCCAGTCAAGACAGCATCAGGCCATATATTTTGTAAAGTTTTCCAAACAGCCTTTTCATAGTCTAAGACTATTTTCTTAAGAGCACAATTTTCAGCTAAATCCTTCACAGCCTTAAAAATTTAACATGATTGCTTATTAGTAAGTATATTTATGAAATGTAATTCCTACCTGGAAAAGTAGTTTATATGCTCTCTTTTTTTTAGAAGACAGAAAAGAAAAAAGCAATGGAACTTGCTTAAGCTGTCCATTTTTTTTCAAAAATACATGAATAGAGTACATTTGAATGAAAGGTTCATTGGCAATCTTAAAAGTACCATCAAGGTACCAAATTTTCCCCTTTGACAATAGCTCCAATTGATGATTTGTTGCAAAGATAACGATCCTCTCATTATTCATATTTATATCCTTCTTTAAAAATTCAGGAGGAATGAATGTCATATTCAGCTCAAAGTTTTTATCATTGGGTACAATAGGCCTGTTCTTCCTTCTATTCCAATTTGCCACTTCTTTACAATTAGTTATATTTGGTAAGTTTGAAATACTAGAATACTTGACAAGAACATTTTCAGCAATTCTTTTACCTGAAGAATTTATATCACCAGAACAATTGTCTTTGATTTCATTTCTTATACGAATCCTGGTTTCTAAATTTTTTATTGGTGAATGACAATGAATGTTTGTCCCAATTGCAAAATTGCTTCCTTTTTGATTGATGCTTGCTTTACATTTTCTTTTTTTGCTTCTGACAGAACAAGTCCATACAGTAGTTGTTTTTGTTTTTAATTTGATAGTATATGAAAAACCTTTGTGAAAAAGTAAGTCTTTGCCTTTTTGACTTCCATTTGGCAGAATTTTAAAATGAAATTGTCAGAAGAATTTTCTTTGGCAGATGTTTCACTTTCAAAAGATTCTTCCTCAATTTTTTCAGATTCTATATATGCATTTTGAATTGTTTCAAAATTTTCAACTTCAATTTCATAATAATTATAATTTTTTTATGGAATTCAGGTGGTAAATATATAAAGTATATGTTGTTATTGTATATCCAGAGTACAGGGTTTTCGATTAGGGAAATGAGTTAGGACCATTCACAAAACCTAGTTTTTCCTGTTGTTAAAGGATCAAATAAGTTTTCTTTTCTCGATTTGGAAAGTTGATGTGAGAGATGTCTTGTTTCAAGAGTAATTTGAAGGATTTTCCCCAGAGTTAGGAGATTTTGAATTTTTAATAAATCAAAATATTATGTGTTGATCAGCATATAGATTTTCTTGTTGTTAATGAGAGATTTTAGATAATATTATTATCTCCCAATTAAATCTTTGTTAAATTTTTAACAAATGCACAAGCAGTTGTTTTTAGGTTAAAATTTTTTGTAAATTTGGACATTTCACCCTGTTCCAGTTTTGTAGGTGTACAACTTGTGCATATATTTTAGTACAATTTAAATCATTCTAGGCCAAACACCTATTTGACTCACAAACCATTTAAGTTATGTTTAATTGCACATGGGATGGCTCTTATTTAGATGGTTGCAACCCAAAAAAAGATCAACAGCCAAATATTTTACATTTCATATATATTGTCTTAGAATCAGAGAAAAGTATTCAAGTATGAGATAAAACTTTTTAATACTACTGAAAAGTATTCTCTTTCCTGTCTAAACTTATTTTAGGGGATGACAGAAAACGTCCCCAAGTGATATTTTTGAAAGCAAGATTTCAGATTGAAAAATGGTTAGCAGGAGTAAAGTAGCTTTTGATTTGTAGTTAGGGGGTTCCATCTAAGGGTTAGGGGTAATCAAAAAGGTTAGAGAGAGACAAGGGCTAGGTTAGGGTTAGGGTTAAACCATGAATTTGGGGACGTTTTCTGTCGTATCCCTTATTTTAGATTATGACACTAACCTTTGGCCAAGTTATAATTTAATTAGCTTTCATAAAGCTCAAGAATTATGTCTACAGGACTTTGTGATATCCTGTTACTAAACATAAACATAAACTAGAACTTCCTCCAACTGCAAACTGTTGATTATGTACAACTTTGGTTATATTTTACATGCTTGAATTTTTTCTCCTATAACTGATAGTATTGACTACACTATAATATAATAACACCTTCTCTCTTTCTCATGTTTATACAAGATTTATTTTGTTACTTTCTTTTACTTGTTTTCATTTTTTTTCATGTCAGTTAAAATCATTTCTTTAATCCAGTCCATATAGGCTGAAACCTATAAAATAAATAAGAAAAGACATAAATGACTTGAACAGTTTTTTGGTTTTATGGAAAAAAATAACCCACTCTTGTATAAACGCTCATAGTCTTAGTGCAGCCCTTCACTCCCCAACATTTGTTGTTCTACCCTATATAAATAATTGGTATTGGCTGGAAAAGGTACAATTTCTCTAACTGTCAAACAAGTAAAATGAGTTTTAGAAGCAAACCCTGATTGGCCAAACGTCCATAGTGTACTGCTCTTGCTGGCAAAATCTATGCGTTTGCAAGTTATAACAATACTGGTTCTACTCGAACCTTTAAACAAATGTTTAAATTAAAATAATTTGGCAACCTTTATTGGTAATTAAAGATGAGCCTTGAAGCTGACTAATCAGACTTATGTTTGGCCAATGTTTTAGCATTTTCTTGCATAGGTTTTAAGATGTACATGTATATGTTGCATCAAATAATACAGTTCAAGCATGTAAAATATAACCAAAGTTGTACAATATTTAAGAAATGCTACTACCATCATCATATTTTGTGTTGATTTTTATGGCATTAATAAATAGAAAGCTTTTTTTGTTGCTATCTTCTAGAAAAGATTACTTGGCTATTTAACTCCATTTTGAAAAGAAAAAATATATAAATAA
>CAJFCJ010000085.1:0-47885 GCA_904063045.1 Dimorphilus gyrociliatus
CACAGATGGACAGAAAACATCCACAAATGCATTAATATTCAAGAATATAACTTTCCATTTTATGATGGATTATGTTTATTTTTTCAATAAGAAAGGAAACAATTTCAAAACAGTAAAAGAATGATATAACATACAATAACAAAAATGCAGAGTAAGAAATGTTAACTTTTAAAAAATATTTAAATGTACAAGTCCATCCAATAATTCATCCAAACTCAGTTCTCTTTCTTCAAATTTACTCCACAACTGAAATATTTTGAATTGTAAATCTTGATACTTCTTCTTTTGTATCTTTCTTAACTTTTTCTCGGACAATAACTTTTCAAAGATCTCTACTAACTCAGCTTCTCTTCTTAATTCTTTTATGAGGGAATACAAGTTCTCATCCATGTTCAAGTTTTTGTTAAGCCTGGAATGCCATGCCTCAACATGATTGTTTGTTCTCACAGCCAATTGATAGACAGACCAGAATTTAGGAGGCCAAATGCTGCTTTTAATAAATGTTTCTTCAATATAATCAAGCAAATCTGAAAAGAATTTCTTTTCACAAAGTTCTTCTTTTATTTGAAAAAACTTTTGTTCAATAAATTTTGCTGGAAGATAGGCCAAACACATCAATTTTTGTAACATTTTCCCTTTATATTCATTTTCTTTATAATCATTAATGTATCCAAGTTTCTAACAAAAAATTTTCTATGAATATTTAATTGTTTGCAGTATTGTTTAATCTACCTGAATGTTTCTCAAAATTGCTTGCTTGAAATGAAAAGAGCATCCTTGAAGGTCAGAATTAGGAAACTGGTCTTTAAGTGCCATCCATATAGCCTTTTCAAAATCAAGAACACATTTCCTGGGTGTTTTATCATTCAGTAATTTTCTTATCTCCTGTGTTCATTTATAAGGAGTTAAATTAAAAGTGAATATCATATTGAAAAATTTCAAACCTGAAGAACAGCAATATAGCAGTTTTTCTTTTTGCTACTCATCAGAACATAAATCAATGGAACCTGCTGATATTCATCATGTTTTTTCAAGAATCCATGAATTGAAAAGAGTTGATAAAATGGATCTCTAACAACTTTAAAAGTTGCATCAATGAACCAAATTTTACAACATTCAAGTAATTCTATTTGATGATTTGTACCAAATATAATACATCGATTTTTCTTTTCTTTTATATCTTTCAATAAGAAATCCATTGGAATTTCATCTAGATTCATTTCAAAGTGTAAATCTCTAGGATGCTTTGGTCTTCTATTCTCTTTATATCTGGAAGCTTTTCTTCTTAGTGATTCTAATTCTGGTAAGTCTTCAATATTATCTTTAAATTTAAGAATAATATCTTCTGCTATTCTTTTACCAGTTTTGTCATTGTCACAATTTGCCATTTCTTTCAAATCCATTCTTGATTGAAGAACATTTTCCAGATTTTTATACAACTTATGAAGATGGTTTCCCTTTTTTACAATGAAATTTGATCCTTTTTGTATTATGTATGCAGGACAAGGATTTTTAGCATATCTTTGAGTACATCTCCAGGTAATTGAACTCTCAGTTTTTCTTTTCATGGAATATGAACAATTTTTGTGTAGAAGTAAGTCTTTACCTTTGGTACTTCCACCAACAACAATTTTGAATTCATCTGTTTCAGTTTCCATAATGTTACACTGCTCATCCATCTCAAATGAAGTTTCATCACTGATGTCAACTTTCATATCTCTCATATCTTGCCTATTATCAGGAAGATTCACCTCTTTTTCAATATTTGATGATTCAGTTGAAATTAAAGTCAAAAGAGAGTCTCAGCTGTCAAAAATAATTTAGAGTGAGATATTAATATTTTTTAAGCATTGAAATTACCTGATTTGTGTTGCTTTCACTTGCATAATCCATTGAAGATTCCATATCAATATCACTTTCTTGAAGAATTTCACTCTGATGATAATTATCTATTTTCTTCAATTTAATAAATAATTGTCTTCTCCTGACATCATGACAATCAGAGCAATAATCTGTATCTTAATATATTGTACTTTGTTGTATTGTAATTGTAGGAAGTCCTAGCTCGTCACTATCAAATTCGTCCTCTCCAATCATTTACCAATGTGCCAAAGTACTGGTCCAAATAGAACCTTTCAAGTTCGTCCACAAGGAGTCTTAATAAATGTAATTCCAGTAAAAATTAACCAAAAACACCAGTATTTCATTCAAAGAATATGTATTTGAGTAAATGAGTTTCTAGTTCTAAACAAGCAAGTTTGAACAACCAGCTGATGGTTAGAAAACTGAACTGACTACTGTTAAATTCTAAGGGTTTATATACTTTTCCAATAGTTCACAGTTGACAGATAAAAATATTCACACAAACAAATGTAACAATTTGGATAAAGGGAAAGTTCAAATATACTTCCATGTTTGTTACTTTTTCTTTATCTTGGAGAACTTTTGCTCCCTATTTTAGTAGGTCAGAAAGTTGCCTAAGATGTAACAATTATTAATAGAAGTTGGATTGATTCCAAAACACAAAAATAGGAAAAGGTCAACTTGATGCCGTTTTAATATACAACAAATTATTAATAATAATTGTTTGTGTAAGATAATATGTTTCTGTGTAAAGGACTGGTAGGATAAAAGTATTAAACTTAATCATCCAATATAGTATTGTGCATACAATACTGTTGAAAAGTGACAATAATCTAAAAGCTCCAAATATAAATAGAAAAGTGGAAGATATAATTAATATTCATTAAATATGATGTGTATAATAATTAGGGTTAACATCTAAGTTGTAAAATAAAATAATTTTATTATTAAATAGTGTATGTTGTAGTTTTAGGCGTGTAGAGTATTCTATAATACTCTTTCAATATTGCTTTCCATCGATGAATGAAATGTAATATTTTGGGTGTATTGTGTGAATTTGTGAGCCTGGTTATAAGCTTATGTGTTTAGTACCTATGAACTGCCTAAATGTGTACAGTAGGAAATAATAAAAAATTTCAGAAAAAAATTTTTTGAAAATTTTTTGAAAAAATCTTTTCTCTTGGAAATTGTTTTAAATGTCGATTTTGGTGTATTTTTTCTTTGACTGCTTCCCAAATTCCATTGGGACTCTTGAAATGTGAGAATTCTGTTTCTCTTTTTTGATTTAATCAAAAAAAACCTTTCCAAACCTAACCCTAACCCCAAGACCTAAACCCTAACCCTTGATGAATTGAAACAGGATTTGAAGGATACTAAGGGTCTATGTCATGATCAAAAGATGGAAATTGATGCTTTAAAAACAGAAAATGTTCAGCTAAAAACAGAACTGGCTAGAGCCAAGGAAAGTATTAAGCTACTTAACCAACACCAGGACTCCAACACCAACTACAACACTGGGGAGGAACTATCTCAGGATAAGTGGCCTAAAGAAATTAACATCCCTGGCAGATGTATACTTAAGGTGTTCCCTCTGCCAGAACTTCAGATTGTCACCAAAATTGATGAACCCCCACAGGTTGACCTGACCATAGTACCTGAAAAAGACAACACTGGTCTGGTGTCTGGTGAAGAGAGCTCTTTGGACAGTGGTGATGACTTCATTATTTGTCCCCCTACAAAAGGGTTAGGGTCTTGTTATTAAAAGAAAAATAGTCAAGAAAAGGGAGCATGGAGATGGATTGATGGATGAGATTCCTGAAAACAAGAAAAAGAGAATTGACTAAGTTTATATATATTCCTATATGTTCGCCTGTGTATTGTTTGTCTCTTGTCATTTTTGGTTATACTTTAACACAACAGATGGCGCCAGTGCAAGGGTGGCCTGTTGTTATATTATGTAATGTTTTTTTATGTTCCTGTGGTGAAGGGTATAAATTGATTATAATGTTCAGTTAAATTTACAACCTGATGAAGCCTCAAGTAGAGGCAAAATATTGTTGTAATATGTTTTAAAGTTTAAAATAAAAAGTTGATGAAAAAGAAAAAATTGAATTGTTATTGAATAAGACTAAGAGTTTGACAGAGAACTGAAGCACCAAGGAGCTCAGACATAGAGAACTCCTACCTATTGGAAAATTGGTAGAACCCTGGAACACCAACTAACCAGTTCCCAAAACCTGACTAAGACTGGGAGCCCAGATCTATAATCCTGACCAAGGAGAACCCCTACCTAACATTGATTAAAAGTTAGGTATTACACTGGAACACTAGCTAACCAGTTCCCAAAAACATTACCAGAGTTGTGTGAGTGGCCTAACCCATAACCCTTACCAAACCCTAACCCTATTCTCATAAAAAATAAACTTGAGCAAAATTATTGTAGGTGTGCTAATAACCGCCAACATTGAAAGCAATAATGTGGTTCAAACTTGGAACAATAATCTCCCTGACTACTGTTACTAAGTGAATAATAATTCAAATGATATTTTTAATGGCTTTTTCATTTGCCATCAAGAAGTCAGATTTTCAATTTCAATTTTTAGAAAGGAGAGAACAGGGTTATCAGATGAAATTGAGCCTATAATGCAAAGAGTTGTTCGTAATAAATGCTTGGTGAACTACGAGACTTTTCCTTATAAGCACCCACAGGTGGATATAAATTGAACTAACTTCAGAATTCAATTCTGATATATTTTGAAATGCTTTTGTAATGATAGGAATGGTAAAATACAAATTGGAACCACCCGATAAACCACTCTTGCTTGGTCAATCAATTTCAAGTTACAACAGTTCAAATAGCAGAGTAGATTCAGGGTCATTTCAAAAGAAAGAATTTTCAGAACTAATAACATTATGGAAGGATGGCACAATAGAATGAATAATAAAGTACAATCAAATTGAAAAGTAATACTGATTTGGTTTGTATTTTTGTTAAACCTCTTATGAAATATCATGTTTGGACTGTCTGCAAAACACAAAGTTGTCATCCCTACAAATGGCTTTCACTCGAAAAGCTCCTCTCTTCTCTACACCAGAAACTTAGAAAACATGCCCAAAATCATGGTTTAACCCTAACCCTAACCTCTAGCCCTTGTCTCTGTCTAACCCCTGTTTGATTAGTCCTGATATTGACAAATGCGGATTTATACTCAGACTCCTAACCCTTTTCCACTCCAGTTTACTTTTCTTAGATCCTTAGTTCAGACCCGCACTTTTAAAGAATGTCAGCTACAAAACACTGTTTTCAATTCGTTTTAACTCATAATAACCTTATGATTATGGGTGTAGTGCGTTAATTAAAAGGTAGATTTATAAAGATGGTGCATCAAACGAAAGCAGATGTGAAAGCAGCTGCTACAACATATATGTTAATTATATAATTATGAATATTCAAATAATGTCCCACGAAGGATTTCACAAGCAAGTATCTTATCATTATCCTTTTCATTGGATAGTAGAATGTTTATATAAATATAATTTTCAACGTATCCTTCTGATGTTTTCTTACAAAATTCTACTTTAACCCTGTTCTCATTTTCGTTCAGAACTTTATATTTCATAACTATTTCGACGCTTCCTTCAAGAATTTCCATTCTGTTAAAGATGATAACTGGTTGTGAACCTTCATTCAATGTTTCTTTACCATTTAAAAATTCATATTCAAAGTAGACGTAGATGAACAATAGAAATTGCTATTTGGTTTATAAAACAACCAATCGTACGATTATATTGAATTAGTTAAAAATGAGATATTTTAAAAATTTTTACATATTGATTTTTCTTTTAGAAAAATTTTATTTAAAAGTTTTATTGTTAATTTTTCCTCGAAAATGTATTTGTCTTTTTTGCAGTAGTTTCTTTGCAGTAATGCCAATTCCAAAAATATCTTTACTTTCTTCAAATATTGTCAATTTAATAAAATATCTGTATTGAATAATGAATTGGTTCTTCTCTTTCTATTTGCAGAAGAACAAAGATGAATGGCATATTAACAAAAACTGAACCCTAAACTTTTCATAGTATCACTTAAAGTTTCGTGATTTTTCAACATTATTCAATTTCTATTCAAAGTTTCCATGAAACAATTGTTAATACTATGAGAAGGTTAGGTCTTGGGGTTAGGGTTAGGGTTAATAAATTAAAGATATTAAAAAGTATAAACATACATTGTACAAAATATCCTCCAATTTTAAATTGTTTTTAAAAGACAAACAATTTCTATGAAAATTTAATATCGATAACGTAACGTCTTTTAATAGAGCAATATGTTTATAAGTTTTGAAAAAGCCAATAGAAAATATAGGCTTATTTATAGTTTGAAATTGCCAATTGTAACAATAAATATTATTTGCGGGATCGTTTAAGAAATTGATAACTACAGAAAAATAAACAATGAACTGTAGTTAATGTAATTATTACGGAAAAGAATTTACATTCTAATTTTATTTTGTCATTCTCCATTTTAGCTATTTCGTATCTGAGCGATAAAAACAAATGAAAGCGAATGAACGACTCAATAAAACTGGTACATACTTTTTTTGAATTCTCCTTAACAGTAGATCGTAAATATCGTTAAACGAGTAAATAAATGGATTTAATACTGAATTTAGTGGTAAAAAGATGACGATAATAGCAGAATAAGTGTTACTATTTATCTGAAAATTTGCCATTAGCGAAGTAATTCCTATAGATAAATTGATGAAGAAAATAATAGACTAATGAAAAAAACATAAACAAACCAAATAAAGTGAAAGGTAAGCAAGTAATTAAATTCGTAGCAACAATGATAAACGCAACAGAAAATACTTTAAATAAACTTCTAGAAGTGTTTGCATTTTGAACGGAAGTCTTAACTTTTATTATAATTCTTGTATACAAAATACAAATAGAAATACTAATAACAAATATGAAAAGACTGAAAACCAGAAAATTATAAATCCAATTTCTATTCAATTTATTTTCTACATGAATATTAAAGCATATTGAAGATTTTCCAAAAAAATCCTATTTTTTTTTTTTATTCCTTCAGTTAGCTTTTTTCTTATTGTAATTTTATAATTTATAATCTACCTTTAGAATAAAAACTGGTAGCAACGATATTAAACAACTCATAACCATTGCTGATAATGCAATTACTAGACTCTTTGACTTGAAAATTGATTTGGAAAAGAGAAAGACAATACTCTGGTGTCTTTCCAGTGTAAGTAAAAGTATGGAAATTGACGATTGGATTAGAGACCAGGTCATTAACGTTCCGAGAAATTTACATAAAATACTCTTACGCCAGTTTCCACTATTTTCCAAGTATTTATTTTTAAAGTATAAATCAGCAATGGCAATTGATAATAGATACAATGAGGTTAGGCCATCACTCAAATTTAATAGTAATCTATACGATTTCAATGTTGTTTTCTTAACGGTCAATAAAAATGATAGAAAATTTCCAACAATTCCAAACGAACCAAATGCCCAGAATAGTATTCTAATTCCTCTTAAACCCAATATATTTGAACATGTGTTAAAGTGGGACGATTTAGGTTTACAAGTCACGTGACTTCCTATAAATTTCCATATTAGACAACACAAATAGAATGATTTATTAAAGACTTTTCGAAGGGAATTTAAACTTTTTGCAATATCATTATGAAATTCGAGAGGAAGGTTTGTATCGTTTAAATGTAATTCATACAATGTTGGGAAATATTTGAAAAAATCATCAGCAATACTAAATATTTGACAATGTGAAATTTTTAAGATTTGCAAATAATTAAGAGAATAGAAACGATTGTTTAGGCTATTAAATAAATTTTTTGAAATATCTAAATATCTTAAATTCGGAAAATTAATTTCACTTATTTTGGATAAATTTTTAATTTTATTGTCAGAAATATCGAGATATTGTAAAAGTAATAATGATTTCGGCGTATTTTCCATAGATTTAAAATTCAAATTACAACTTGTAATTGTCATAAAAATCAAGTTAGGATAAATTTTGAATGGTAATTGTGAAATTTTTGAATTTTTTGTAATAAAAAGCGATTTTAAACCGGTCAGAGTTTTCGTTTTGTCAATCTCAATAGTTCCGTAGATTGATAATTTTTTTACTGTAATAGGCAATGTCAAGGTTATGGCTTTGTTACTTTTACATTCGAATTTGTATGGAAGTATTTGACGACAAAATACGGATGAGAAATGGTGACGATTTAAAATACAGAATATTTCATCACTTCCATATAAACAATCGACAATTTCATTGCATACTTTGTTAATTAAAATGTATTTCGATTCGTTTCTACACTTGAAAGCTCCTTTTGGAATGAAATTTTCTAGGAAAAATTATGAAAACTGGTAAAGTTTTCTTTCTCTCTCTCTCTCAATTAAGCTACCGCAATCTATTTCATCTTCATTATTGAGGCAATGATTAACGCCATTGCATAAAAGTTGAATAGATATACAATATTTTGTCCATTGGCACAAGTATTCGCCGTGTTGGCAAGTCTTTCCTTCACATTTGCTCAGCTCATTAAATGGAAATGTAAATTTTGCTAATAATTTATGTTTTAGAGTACAATCTCTCTTTAGATTGTGATAAATTAACAGACATTCTCGGGATGACTCATCGGCAAGATCTTGGCAATCAACGTGAAAATCACATACTCTCTCCTTAGTTAAACACTTTTCGGCGCATTGAAATTGAATATTAGGCTTACAATCTATTTATAGCAATAAAAAAAGCTCATTAATAATGAAAGAATCGGTTAAAAGAGAATATCTGCAAGTCTTTGGATAAGGCGATATTGGTGTCTAGATAATAGCAACAATTTCCAAAGACTTTTAGCATTTCATCCTTATCTATAGATACTATTTGTAAAATGTTGATTGATAGCATTTTCATTGCCACATATTTCATCAGAAGAATCCATACAATTTCTTTCATTGTTACAAATGTATTCGTTCTTCACGCATTCGCCATTTTTACATTTGCTAAAACGTTTTAAAAGTGTTACTTCTTTTTAAGATAAAACACTAATGAACGATATTAAAGTGATGAGTAGTTTAAAAGTTAACAAAATTAAACACAAAATACTAAAAGGACGCCGAACAAATGAATTGAGAAAGAATTCAGATACCTATAATCTTTAGCATTGCATCTATCTCCTTTTCTGTCTAAAGTTTTTTTTTATGAGGAAGGTTAGGTTTTACTTAAATTTAAAATGAAAGAAATATGATAAACAAAACCGACTGCAAAGACTTTCGTCCATTTCATTTGGACAATCGATAATAAAATCGCAAACTAACATGTAACTGATTGTAAAATTTCTATTTGGGAAACAATAGAAGTAATTAAATTCTCCAACTTTACATAATTGTTCATCTTCTCCAAAAGGACAATCGTTATTTCTATCGCAAACGTAAACGTTATTGATATAAACTCCACTTTTATTGCAATAGAAAGTGGTTAAAGGAATAGAATTTTTTAAATTTTCAAAGAATATACTCAATTTCGAATGTTTCTTCTCTAAATTTCCATCTAAAAACAATTTGAAAAACAAAAATTTATAAACAAAATAATTTTTTAAAAAGAGAGAAATTTTACAAGAAATCTTTTGACAAATATAATATTTCAATTTAATTTCATTACATTTTTTCCTTTGTATTTGCCAAACTAAAAACATGTCATTTAATTTAAAAAGTGTTCAAATGATTATAGTTTTTAATGAAATTTTAATACCGAAATATAAAAAGTTTTCATCAAATCCGAATTTCTTATTGAAAATGAAATAGTTTTAAATGTTTACGTGTTGCATATGAAAGGATTTTATACGTTTAATTTATAATTGGTGGTGGCCGTGCGGTCGGGTCGACAGAAAACGTCCACAAGTGAGGATTTCTAAGATTAGGATTTGAATTGAAAAGAGCTACGGAGGAAGAAGATAGTAACTGATTTCTAGTTAGGGATAATGGAAAAGGTTAGGTACAGCCAAGGGTTAGGGTTAGGGTAAAAGCCATCATTTGTGGACGTTTTCTGTCGCATCAGGTGGGCTTTATTCAACAGCCTTACCTCCCTTTTTTGTTAGAACTTTAATATATAATTGAATAGCAATAAATTATGAATATTACACAGGCTAGCCAATAATCTTAACCGTAATAAAACTTATATAACTCACTGGAGAATATAGGATACAATCTCCAGTATTTTGTTTAAGTTTATCTATTCTTAGAGTTATTTCATTCCACTGAGCAAATGCATGTTCATTGTTTTCACCTTCTTCGCTAAATTTAACCTGAAATCAATTTGTTCTATTTAGAAAAAAACCATCAAAAGAGAAATTTAAATATTACATATTCATCATATTCCATATTTAGTAAATATGTAACGTATGAAAATGGTATATTTGAAGATGTTAAATATTGAACTTTTCTAGGATATTCTAATCTTTTCTTTAAAACTTTGTGTTTAATAATAATATTTTACCATAAAAAAGTTTAAATGTTTGAATTATTGTTCTACTGGAATAGTTGATTTTCAGGCGAAAATTTCGGAATAGAAAAAAAACAGTGAAAATCAACTATTCTCTTTTCTGAAAAATATTTTCTACGTACCTCCAAAAAAATCCAAATTTTGAAAAGTATATTTGAATTCATTCAAAAATATCATCAAATTAAATTGAACATGGTCTAAAGTCAATTTGGGAGTAATTGATGGAAAATCAGCCATAGTTAGATTAAACTTTTCACATCTTTTCATCATTTCTTGAGTAGTTAACGATTGATGATTTTTAAAAAAATGATAACAAACACGATCGT
Source organism: Dimorphilus gyrociliatus (assembly GCA_904063045.1). Taxonomy (NCBI): domain Eukaryota; kingdom Metazoa; phylum Annelida; class Polychaeta; family Dinophilidae; genus Dimorphilus; species Dimorphilus gyrociliatus. Next base: position 10,732 of record CAJFCJ010000085.1, read on the forward strand.
AATAGAATGTATTGACTTTTTCACATTCTTAAAAGAATGGATGAGGGTTAATTTTAAAAAAAAAAAGTTGAGTTTTAGATAGTTCAATTACTATTTACCGTAATGTTCATTTATGCAATTTACAGACGGTATTTTATTATAGCTGAAAATTTAAAATACACAGTTAAATAGTCTACTTTGAGTTAACTTTTAAAGTGGCAATCTAAATCGATAAACGACGGCCACTTCTTGGTTGATAGAAACTTCTTACAAAGGAACAACTTTTGATATAGTACAATTGTCTATATTTAGATCATTCGATTGGCAAGTCATTGAGAAAAAACCATTCTGCCAATTGTCAAATTCGAATATTTCAAGGCGATAGTGATGGAAACCAAAACTTTTGCATAATTTTTTATAAGCAACACTATTCAATGGAATAAAAGCGTTGAGTTCTCCTTTAAAAATTATTAGAAATTTTCCCTTAACACTGTCCAGATTGTGTTGTTGATCATAAAAAATAGCTATTCTTCTATGAAGTAAAATATAGGCCTCTAAATTTTTGTGTTTAAATTTTCAAATTTAATGCAAAAACGTTGTTTAAATACTTTGAATATTTGTTATGTCAAGGCCAAATATTATATGGAATTTTGTATAAATCTGTTTGTCAGATTGAAAATAGCAAAAAGTAAGCCTCGATTTAATTAAATTACAAAGAAATTCTCTTCTTTTATGCTATTAAAATTGATTTGCTAATTAAGGATTTACCTATTATTCAATACCTGTGTTTACCTTATATTGAATTACTTTTACTGAACAAACAGAATTCTTTGGCGTGTTTGTTTTTCTTTTAATTTTTGAACACCATGATGCTACATTTGATATTTGTTGCAGTAAAGGCGGTAGAACGCCAAAACTTTTTGACACAAAGAAATAAGCTGAATACCTAGGGAACATTTTTAAATATGAAAATGTTCTATTCTTATTGTAATCAATTATTTCTAGCTTTGTATCTGAAAGAAAATCATTTTAAATATGTCAACTTTGATTGATTGATTGATTATCAACTGTGATAAAAACCAATTTAACCTTTTAACATGTGAAATGAACACGATAATGCATTTAGATTACTATTCATTATCTTTCTCTTTATAGTTAGATTTGAATTCAAGGTAATACCAATTGAGATTTTTGAAATATTCACATTTTGGATCATACTCTCCAATATAAAGAATAATACTTGTTTGCAAACAAATCCTTTCCATTTTGCGAAAACAACTGCAAAGATGCTTTGTGACTTTCTAAAATATAACTTGTACGAATTTGCCATTGGTCTTTTTATGGCAAAAAGATCTGTTCAATAATGAATTATATTAGGAAGAAAACCTAGAAAAAGCAAATTGAACAAACATGATGATTGATTGCTTTTAAAACATTTCAAACAAAGTCCACTGTCTGAATTTCTTTTAGGTATAATACTGAAACAAACACATATTTACAGGTAGAAAATTAACGTAATTGTTCCGATTCAAATGTAAAAGTATAAAACACAAAAAAATTGATTTACAATTGAAAAGAATTGTTTGAAGAGATTACTATTTCCATCTGTAATCTTTTTGTACTATTGGCATTGATAAAACAAGGATATGAATTAGAATGTAGATCATCATAATTCATCTTTTTACATAGTAGAGTACTATCAGCTATATCGAATTTTTTATATTGAACTATAAATTGACGATTTATCGTTTTGTGATGAACCAATAACCCTTCGACATAGTTTTGATCTTTGGTAAAAATCTCCAAATCTAATGAATTTACTTCAGTTATATTTCGATTTCTTATTGTTATTAGAATGATAATTTGAAAAGAAATTTTGAAAGAAAGCATAATTTTATTACAATTTCTGCGTTCAACTTGTATAAAATATTATTGTCTCTTTTCACACAGACACAATATTCATTAAACGATGCTTGCTAAAGTAATTAAATTCTTCTGCCTCGTTGAATTGATACTTGTATAACAATTTTGTAATCATTTTAAAATATAATATTTCCAAATCTTTCAAATCAACATTCTCTGTACTTTGTTGTATTGTAATTGTAGGAATTTCTGCTTGTTCAGAACAGTATTCATCCTCTTCAGTCATTTATCAATTCAGCAAAGTACTCAAACAAATAGAACCTTTTAAGTTCATCCACAATCAGTATTAACAAATGTAATTTTGGTAGAAATTAAACAACAAAACACAAGTATTTCATCCAAAGGTTATTTATTGAGTAAATGAGTTCCTAGTTCTAAACAAGCAAGTTTAAACAATCAACTAATGGTTAAAGAACTGAACTAACAAGCTGGGGAAATGTATTTCCTTTTATACATTTCCCAAAGCTTGGGTTCAATTGGTCAAAGGATTAGGAGGGCGAAATATAGCAGTCTCATAATCCACAAGTAACAAAAATATTAAAGACTATTATATGACACATATAGAATACAATGATGAGATGAACACCACATGGCCAACATGTGCCACTGCAGCACAGGCCTGCTTCAGTAGCATCTGGTATTGCCTAAGATGTAACAAATTTCACATGCATCTTTTCTATGTTCTTTGTTCCTTTGTTAAATGCATAGTGGCTCCACCTCATATGGGAAAAGAATCTATTTCCTACGAAATAGAGTTCTTTCTAAAGTTCTAGAATCTTATTCTATGACATAAAAGACTTTCTAAAGTTGCACCATTATAATTCCCACAAAATAGAAGTTATTCTAAAGTTCATTTATATCTAAAGTCTAAATATCAATATGTCATTATGTCTAAGTGTACGGATATCCCACCATTTTAAGACCTTGCTTCCACGAAAGGTATGTGACTGGTCACAATGACTCTGTTACCTTCCTTTATAAATGTTGGATAGTTTTGAAGAGGTATTGCTTCTTGTTTAATTTCTAAGGTTGAGTATGTTGGTACCTGTAGTTCCTCTTGTTGAATTTCTGGAGCAGTGGCTTGAGCTTTTCTTCTTTCTAGAAAACAAACAAACAATCAATAAAGCTTGTCATAGTGTACTTCAATTTGACTGCGAAGGTTCGTGTATAAGTCGAAAAATGAAATGTAATCTACGATACGATTGTTATGACAAATCGGATGAAAAAAAGTGTCTTAAATACCAAGACAGAATTTGTACGCTAGTTTCAAAAGGGAAAAAAACTTGCAGAGTTCAATACAATAATATGAAATATTTGAAAACAAATCCACATTTTCCAATAATTGACATTGTTGATTGCGAGTTGAAATCTTGTAGAGTTGGCGAATATCTATGCTATATTTATAATTATTGCATATCAATAGAGCAATTCTGCGATGGCATTAATCATTGTTATCTAGGAGATGACGAAAAGTATTGTTTTGAAGAAAAACATACTCCTTCCAGCTTTTTCAAGTGCAAAAATGAAACTGCATACATTCAAAAACCAAAAAATTATGTAACAAAGAAGTTGATTGCTTTTACCGAAGTGACAAATTGAACTGCGATTACTTTAATGAATTTGAAAATTCATTAAACAACCAACTTACTGGCTGTAACGTTTCCCATTGTTTTGATTTGTCTTGCGCAATAGCTCCAACTTGGTTATCGTATTCTTTCCATCATCCTCCCTACATAAACATTTCAAAACTATTGAAAAGACTTTACGTCAATGGAGACGTTTTATTCAATCATTCAAATATTCGTAAAAATCTCGCGATTCTAGAGATTGTTAATAATAGAATTGCGAAAAACATATCCATGTTCCAATTTCCTAACTTGGTTTCTTTAGTCTTAAAAGGAAACAAACTTAGTGATATGAAATTTTTGAATAATCAAACATTCCTAATTCTTCAAAGTTTAGATCTTTCCAATAATCCTATTACATCAATAGACTTTTTGCGAAACTCCTTTTTCTGGATTTATCATTTACAAAAATTTCATTTTTAGATTTTAACCTATTTAAAAATTTTAAGCGAATGATCAATTCAATCAGTATTTCATTGGCACCTTTATACATGAATATTATAAGACATGTGAACCAATCAGCGCAAAATATGAAAAAGATGATCAAGTCGAGTCAAAAACAATTTTCAAGAGTACAAATATCTGTTTTGTTTATAGCTGTGCACTTAGATATAAGGGTACATTAGAAAGACTTCTATTTTATAGGAATTAGACTGGTGCAACTATAGAAATACTTATATTTCGTAGGAATTATAGTGGTGGAACTTTAGAAAGACTTTTATTTCGTAGAGTTAGCTTTTAGTACTTTAGAAAGAACTCTATTTCGTAAGAAATAGACTCTTTGACTGTAACAGATGGTGGCTACTTGGGGAATTAACAAAGGAACAAAGAACATGGAAAAGATGCAGGTCAAACACCAGATGCTGATGAGGCAGGCCTGTTTGCTGTGGCACATGTTTGGCATGTGGCCCTAATCTTAGGATTATATTTTATATGTGTCATATAACAGTCTTTCATATTTTTGTTACATGAGAATTATGAGACCATCAGATTTCAACTTTGTAATCCTTTGACCACTTGAACCCAAGCTTTGGAAAATGTATAAAAGGAAATGCATTTCCCCAGCTTGTCAGTTCAGTTCTTTAACCATTAACTGGTTGTTTAAACTTACTTGTTTAGAACTAGAAACTCATTTACTCAATACATATTCTTTGGACGAAATACTGGTATTTTGTTGAATTATTTCTACCAAAATTACATTTGTTAAGACTATTTGTGGACGAACTTGAAAGGTTCTAATTGGATCAGTACTTTGGTAAATTGATAAATGATTGGAAAGGACGAATACTGTTCTGAAGAAGCAGAAATTCCTACAATTACAATACAACAAAGTACAAGAAATAACTCTTGATTTTCTTGGAGAAAGAGAAACAGCTCACTTCTCTGTTAGTTACTTTTTCAGTAAAAACTTGAGCTGTGTTAAATATATAATAGCAATTTCATTCAAAAGTCATTCAGTCACTCAGTCTCTAATCTCTAATTATTGACTCTTAAGTTCATTTTTCCATAATTTATCCTATAGATGAGTAATTGTTGTTGAACTTGACCTTTGTAGTTTAATAATGATCTTGTTTAAGATCTTTGTTAAGGATAAAAGTCTTCTAGATGACCTATTAAGATGATGATTAGAAAAAACAATAAGAGTTTACATAATCTGGAATTTGTGGCCAAGATTAAATGGATAACTGTCTAATTCATGTTTGTCTTTACTAACATGATATTATAAAATCTATTTGCCAAGTTTTAAGCAACTTGAAAAATGCATAATGTATTTTCTTTAATGTAGATTTTTGAGTAGTGTTCTTAAAATGGTTTCAAATGATTGATAAATGTTTTGTACAGACAAGAGAGAAAACTATACAAACTGTTATCCCATGTATTTTTAATATCAGTTTCCGATTTGAATGAATTTGACCATTTAAATGCGTAGACATTGCCATGAAAATCTTTTGAATTACACGCTGCAAGACACAATCCTAGGTTTATTGGACTGTCACTGCCAATCCCACCAACTGTAAAATAACCATATTGAACACCATTCATATAATAGAAAAGTCTATTGATAGTTTGATCAAATACAAAAGCAAAATAAGTTAAATAATCATCAGTTAATGGCTTCATAACTAATCCATTCTTTACACCTGATGTTGTTCCCAATGAACCATTTCCATTAAGTGATATTTTAGGGGCTAAATAACCAAATTTAGAAAATGAATACAGAATTAAATTATCTGAATAGTCAGCTGGTAAAATGTATTTACAAACAATTTCTACTGAAAAAGCTTGATTACCAGTCCCAAAACCTAAGTCATGCATGACCTATAAAATGTTAAAAATTAATTGATAATGATAATAATTTCTGTTGAAATAATAATAAAAGAAAGAGGCAAACTTTTAAGTAATCATTCAATCCAAAATATATTGAACCATCTGTATTGTATTTTACTGTATTACCAAATATAGTGCCAACTTTACCCAATCCTCCAATATCTGGAATAACACTATTTGCTGGTATTAATTCATTTTTGTTGACATTATACCAATCATATAGTAACACAGTTTCATCATCTTTAAAAAGAAACTGGTGTCTTAACTGACCTGAACAAAAGAAATATCTTATATTCTAAATACTGAGAAATATTTAAACTAAAAAATCTTCAACTTACAAAGGTCAAAGGTTAGAGAAATTAGTAAAAAGCTCAATAAAGTAATCATTGCTGTTGTTTAGCTGTCAACTGAAATTGTTTTTATACTTTTATAAAAAAGACTATTTTTCTATTGTATTTTGTAATGGTGAGTGGAATTGTCTCAAGAATTAATAATTTCTCTTTTAATGCTTTCAGTCTAATAAACATTTTAAAACAAATTCAAATACAATAACTAGACTAATGGTATTTTATTTTATTTTATATAATTGATACTTAGAAGTGACCTGGTTATTGAATTTACAATACTTTATATCACTAGCAAGAATAATGAATGCTATAAATAGGTAAGAAAATGTTTGTATACTATATCAGCTTTTATTGTTTTCTATTGTTAAAATTAAGAAAGTTCTTTTCTATGGATTGCAACATAAATGTTTTGAATAGTTGTCAATGGTATATTGTTATCTATTTTTTGTCAACTACTGTTCCTATAGTGTAATGGATGTTTCTTTAGCAGCTGATGCAATAACAGTTTACATTTCAAGAGTTAAGCAGTCTCTTGAGATGGCCTCTCTTGTTTTAACAATGAAAATACGTAAAAATTGCAATGAATTTTCATTCTTTAAGAGAATGTGAAATGGCTGTCATGGGAAACGTCCACAAAACTCTGGTTTTACCCTAACCCTAGCCATGAGGTGATATCCCCCTAGCTACAAATCAACGGCTATCTTTTTCCTCCTAACCTCAACAAATCTGGTTTGTGGACGTTTTCTATCAACCCCATGTGAAATGTCACTTAAATTCTGCAGCCTAGTTTTTTCTTCTCATATGGGTTATGATAAATACCAGTCTAAGTAGAACTAGAAAATATGAATCAGCTCATAGAGTTCAAATGAATTTAATAAATAATAGAAATAGATATAGAGATATAAGTCATATAGGGATATTGTTGAAAAGAATGATGGTGAAAAACATTGTTTTCTCTCTTTCTATTCTTCTCTCTCCATATATTGTTTGGAATATCTAAAAAGCAAAATGAGCAAAATTATTAAAAACTGGTACATTGTTTATAACAAAAGTAAAAAAAGGTTAAGTAGCTGCCAAAAAAAGATGATATGCACTAATATATATATTTTAAACTGATTACAGTTACATTGATATGGTAACCTTGGCAAAATACAACATGTGTAATTTATTGCAAGAACTCTTAGGGACAGAATCAACAATCATGGAGGTAATGTGAGAAACGAATCCAACAAATTGGTCTCTAATCACTTTAGAGAACATGGATTGGATTAGACTCTATTCCTGAGCTGAGCTCTGAAGTTTGAAAATTTTTGGGGCCAAACAGAAAACGTTCTCAAGTGAGATATTCAAAAGCAACATTTCGGATTGAAAAATGATTAGGAGGAGTAAAGTAGATATTGATTTGTCAAAAAGGTTAGACAGAGACAAGGGATCTAATCTAGATTCAGTGCAATTACATGATGTGTAAACAGCCAATTTTACCTAATTCTAACCTGAACTCTTGACCCTAAAGTCCTAGATTCAGGAATTGTTAGATAGCCTACTGAGAAGGCAACAAAACCACTGTAGGTCAAATAAATTAAAGAAAATATTAAGGAAAATTAAGGAAAATATTAAAAAAATTAAAAAAAGTTATTTTATTCTCTTGTAAATTGCTTTAAATGTCGTTTTTGGTGTTCTCCCCAAGATCTAATCTTAAGACTATAGATGGCGCTGAAACATGAGAGGGCGCTTCTTGTCTGCTATATTTTGGTTAAGAGTACCTTCACTCGTCTATTCGACGAAAACGTAAGTTGTTCAATTAATATTGGTGTGTAGAATTTTTAGAAAACATTTTTCAATCCTCTCCTACAAGATAATCATAGCATTATATTAATATAAATAGTAAACATTCAAATCGATTTCCATATTGGCAGCCATTTTGATTTGCATAGCAGGTAATTTTCATCACAATTACATGATTTTAATAAAAGGTTACAGATATTTTTTATAGATTCATTTGGTTTTTTGCTATTAATTATCATTGCATTTGTAGAAGGAATAGTAAAGAGAAAGATATGAAAGTAGTGATTACAGGATCATCTGGATTGATGGGAAAAGGAACACTATTGCAATGCGTCAAAGACAGCAGAGTAGAAGAAGTCTTAATAATAAATCGAAAAAGCATTGGTTTTGAGCATCCCAAAGTGAAGGAAATTTTATTGGAAGATATGTTTCAATTGGCCTCCATTAAAGAACAGTTAAAGGGCTATGATGCTTGCTTCTTTGCAATTGGTGTTACCGCTTTTCGGGCAAATGAAGAGTATTATCACAAAATGACCTTTGATCTCACAAAATTGTTTGCTGATATTCTATGGGAGCAGAATCCAGATTTAAGCTTTTTATATGTTTCGGCAGAGGGAAGTGACCCAACAGAAAGTAGTGGATCATTTTGGAGAAATTCAAGGGGTAAAATTGAAAATTACATTACTCATTCAGAGAAGAAAGGATATGTTTTTCGTTTGGCAATTATAAAACCAATAGGAGAGGTTAGCTCTAGAACTTATGGAGCTGCAGAACCTGTTGTAAAAGTGCTTTACCCATTGTTGAAATGCCTTGCTCCAAATAAGGTAACCACCACCGAAAATATAGGGAAATCCTTCTTAAACATAGTTGAAAAGGGAAATGATTTAAAGTTGCATCAATCCAGATCCATAAACGAACTAGCGGTTCAATAATGGCTTGGAATTTCAGATATGTGGCATTGAAATTTCTGTCCAATATGTCGACCTACCAATTCCATTAAATAGTTTCCAATTCTTATTTCAAAGGTTCCTAATCAATGGCTTATGTAATTTATTAAACAAACGCATAATATAGGTTATACATAGGAGAAAAATGCCCAAGGGAACATTCTGGGCATTTCTACGATTTGGAGAATTTTCATTCCAACCTTTTTCAGTTGGTTTTGGACTATACAGACGGTTTTGAAGAATAGAAGCCTGATAACTGGTCCGTTGATGGTTAGGTTTAAACACACCAAAAAGTTGGCCATTTTCTCCAGGACTCATTTACAATACATTGTTATGCTAACATTAACAATTCACATTACAAGTGTTCAATATACAAGTGTTTTTAATGTTTTTACTGTTGTTGATGTAGAAATACTTGTTGTGTTCATTCAGATGCTTGAATATCCAGAAAAGTCTTACAGATATAATTAAAAGACCCTTGTGCTTTGGTGGCTTGTTTAAATGTCCGCAAGATGATATTTACAATGCAGTGCATTCATGAATATTGTTTGATCTAATTAAATAAATTGATCCTGTTCTGGATGGAAACAATCGTCTTTTTTCAAGTCTTGATCCTCTAAAGAATCAAACAACTTATCCATATCTTACATTCTTCTTTGATATCCACAAAATTGGCTAATTCTGCCCAATAATGGTCATAATATGGGAGAAAAATAGGACTATTTTTCAATGAACACAATTTTAATCCAATAAAAGAATTCATGTGGTTATATCAACACAATGATTTACAATTGAAAATCAGGGCTAACCCTAACCCTTACATGTGCAGTAATCATCCTTTATTTAAATAATACATTAAAAAAGTCTTAATAACTGGATACCATTCAACATAAACATCTGATAGAGAACAATCTAATACACTTTGAATGTAGTCAATGCATAAATGGACTTGACTTGGCGACTTGCCAAGACTGATAATCAAAATATGACATCATATGTTTTGGGAATGGCTCCTATTCCAAGAATTGATGACTATATTCCTAATTGTACTAGCAAAGGAATGGACAATTCAATAAGAGAGCAAATTCTGTGTTTGTCAACAATTCATACTGTAAAGAAAAAGTCCGTAAATAGAAACCTATATTGGAATTTAAATGATATTCCAATCCAATAATACAAACATAAGCAGAAGAACTATTCCAAATGTTTACAGTGTCCATATCGCCATTTATTTTCAAGACAGTTTGATAAAAATTCCTATTTTTAAAAAGTTTTTCTGAAAGATGAAATAAATTAATCCAAGTTGTAATAAAAAAATATGAGTAAGGGGTTATTGCATATTTGTGAAGGTCTTGTTAAATCATCCAATTCATTAAAAGAAGTCAATTTAGAATTTTGTCAATTAGATAAAGAACAAAGTCAGGCTTTTGGGAATTTTTTAAAAAATTGTTGCTTTCTACAAAAAATCAATCTAAAATGGAATACAGAAATGGCAAATGGATTTTTCGATGTGTGCAATGGGCTTATTAAATCATCAAATAGTTTAAAGTATGTCAATTTTGAAAACTGTGATTTAAATGAGGAACAAGGCAGAATGATTGGAGATCTTTTGCAAAATTGTACCAAAATAGAATCAATTAATCTAAATTCCAATAGTAGGCTGAAAAATGGGCTTTTTAGCATTTGTAATGGACTATTTCAATCAACAGCTACATTAAAATATGTCAATTTTGGACAATGTCAAATAGATGAAGAACAGTGTAAAATTATGGGAGATCTCTTTCAAAATTGTACTAAACTAGCAGAAATCAATATAGATAGAAATCAATTAATGAAATATGGTTTATTTTACATTTCCAGGGGACTTTTAGCATCATCAAATACTTTAAAGAATATCACTTTTGAAAGATGTATCTTAAATGAAAAACAAAGCAGTTTAATAGGAAACCTGTTTAAAAATTGTTCAAATTTAGAAGTTGTTAATCTAGACTGGAATAAAGATATGGATAATGGACTGTTTGATATTTGTGAAGGGCTGATTCAATCATCAAATACTTTAAAAGATATCAGCTTCCAATGGTGTAAATTTAGACGAGAGCAGTGTAAAATGATAGCGAAACTTTTCAAAAATTGTTTTGCAATTGAAAATATATCTCTGTCACTCAGTGAATATGAGGAAAGTGAATTATTGGATATTTGTGATGGACTTAATCAATCATCAAATTCTTTAAAAAACATTAATTTTCAAGCATGTCATTTCAATGAAGAACATTGTAAAATAATTGGAAACCTTTTTCAAAATTGTTCCAATATAGAAAGTGTAAATCTTGATATGAATAAACAAATGGATAGTGGACTACTTGATATTTGCCAAGGACTTCTTCAGTCATCAAATTCTCTGAAAGAGATCACTTTTAGAAGCTGTAGGTTAAATGAAGAACAATGTAGAATGATTGGGAACCTTTTTGAAAAGTGTTCCAATATAAAAATTGTGAATCTAGATTGGAATGAGAAAATGGGTAATGGGTTATTTGATATTTGTCAAGGACTTGTCCAGTCATCAAATTCTTTAAAACAAGTTCACTTTCACAAATGTAAATTAGATAAGAAACAAATTCCAATGATAGGAAATCTACTGAAACATTGTTCTAATATAGAAACAATCTGTCTAGACTGTGCTGATGGTATTGGAAATGCATTATCCAATATTTCGCAAGGATTTGCCCAATCATCAAATTCTTTAAAGGTCATCAATATTCAAGAGAGCAAGTTAAATGAAGAACAGAGCAGAATGATAGGAAATGCCTTAAAATATTGTTTCAGTATTGAACAAATTTCTCTATCAGTTACTGAACATATGGGAAGTGGATTTTTCATAATTTGCCAAGGACTCATTAAGTCATCAACAGTTTTGAAAAGTATCAATTTTACACGATGTAATATAAATGAAGAACAAAGTAGACTGATAGGAAGTCTGTTGAAGAAATGTTGCAAAGTTGAAACACTTTGTCTTTTAGGTAATAAAAATATGGGAAATGGATTTTTCAACATTTGTGATGGACTTAGCCAATCATCAAAGTGCTTGAAGAATATTAATTTTTCATTCTGTAATTTAAATGAAGAGCAAGGCAAAATGATTGGTAATATCTTAAAAAAATGTTCAAAGATCAAAGAGATTTCTTTGTCAGGAAATAGAAATATAGCAGATGGATTTTTTGACATTTGTGAAGGACTCTTTCAGTCAGTAAGAACTTTACAATTTGTCAATTTTGAAATGTGTGGTTTAAGTAGAGAGCAAATGAAAGAAAGAGATAAACTATTTATTTCTAATAATTAAAAAAGAAATATTTTTCTTGAAGACAATAAATCATTTTATCTACAAGGCCATTATGCATGGGAAGGAGTGGAGGGACCTTGAAAGCGCCCAAAACAGTTGTTTTCGTATCATTTACATATTCTTATTATTTCAATATTATTTCAATATATTTCATTAAACATAATTCATTAAAAATCCAATGATGGGAAGTTAGAAATTGTTACCATAAGTTAAATATTTTGCTTTTCTTTGCTGTCTACAGATTTTCTTCTCACTTAGTAATTTTGTATAGAGTTTTATCAGATCTGTTTAGTTCTTCCTGTATTGGTTATGGATGATTTGACAGAGGTTTCTTATTTTAGTTGTTCAAGCTGTTAAAATGGTTATCACTATGAATTTGGAATAGAGATGGCTAGTATCTGAGGTATAGAAATTCTAGATTATCCACTTATAGTCAGTTCCCAAAAATTGATTTTATTTATAAAGAAAGGACAATTAAAGACAACAAAGAGAAACTTTGTTTCTTTTGTAAAAGCCTTTTTACAATTGAGCCAAATGAAAGAATATCTTCTTTCTCTTTTTCAATATTTGATCTTGCAAAATTCTCTATTTTCAATGCGTATAACGAGCGATAGCTCTGAAAAATTTAAATTTTAAATAATGTTGTAAGTATTGCCCAACATTTTTACATTGTAATATAAATCATCAAGTGTCAGCTGTTTGTCAGATGCAAATTTGTTACTATGGCAATAAGCAATTGCCCTTAGAATATCTTTTATGGCTTTAATGTATTTTTTTTCATCAAAGAATTTCTTTGAGAGGAAATTCTTTTCCAAATACTTTGAAGTATTGTCTTCCAACACCAAATATCCATTGGAGTATCTAAAAAATTTCATTGCTTAAAGAGCAAAGAGAAGAAAACTTTACAATCATATTTTCTCATGGAAAATAAACTGGTTGTACTAACATTTAATGAACATTTCATCAACTGCATCATGGAGTGTTTTCTGTCTAAAAACAGGAAAAACATTGACAAAAATTTTGTAAAAACTTTTAAAAACTCAACCTTTTACATTCTGCGTTTTTTCTCCTTTTATAGAGAATTTGTTGAATATCAGAAAGTGAATAGAACAATGGATTTAGCATGCTATTTATAGATATCAATATTGAAACAATAATGGAATAGACATCATTACTCATATGAATATCAACAACCAATGAAATCAAACCTGTAAAATGCAATTAGTAAAGGCCTATATAAGTGTAATTAGTAACAACACCTAATATTGAAATTGGAAGCCAACAACCAATGTTTGTAACAATAATAACAATGACAGTCCTAAATAGTTTCCTTCTAGATTTATCTTGTTTTTTTTCATTATTTTTCATTTTTGAAAAGGAAATTTTAGCGTGACAAATAATATTTCCATATAATATGCAAATTAGAACACTAATTAGTAAGGTTGTTAAATTAAAGATTATAAAAGAATAAATCCAGCCATATTGTTTTTCACTTCTAATATAAATATTAAAGCATATTGGTGATTTTCCATACACATTCTATGAGAATGGGAACGGAATTAGATCCATACTAATTATTATGAAAATCGGATGTTGATGTTTACTGTATACAGCACAAGGGGTAATATTGATGTTAAAAGTACTTGAATGATTGTGAATAGAGCAAGATATCTTTTGTATTTTTTCAGTTGAGATAGTAAAAATGGAAAGGAAATTGCAATATATCTTTCTCCACTTATTAATAAAAGGCTTTCTGTTGAAAGTAATAAAGAAAAAGTCATAATTGTCCCTAAAAACTGACAGAATACACTCTGACGCCATTTTAAATCGTTTTCAATATAGTTATTATGATAGAAATTATCAACAATAGCAATTGATAGAATGTAGAATGATGTTAGAAAATCTGCTATATTTAACATTAACCTAAATAACCTTGACACTGAATGTGTAATTAGAGAAAGAAATATTGAAAGAAGATTAACAATGAAGCCAAGAACTCCAAAAATACAAAAAAAAAATTTTATTAATTTTGAACTCAACAAATCTGAACAAGTATTGAATAATGACACATTTGGAAGGCATTGAACTTTCCTACCAAAATATTTCCATACTAAACAACACAATCCATAACTTTTACTTATAATACTTTCAATATTTTCTATATATTTTACAATTCTATCATTTTCATCCAATGGAAAATTTGTGTTATTTAAATATAGATTTTTCAATTTAGTAAAAAATTCAAATGATTTCAAACTAATTTCAAAAATATCACAATTCGCAATTTTTAAAATTTCTAACTTTTTAAAATATCTTAAATTTTCATCTAAATATTTTATTGGATTGTTTGAGATGTCAAGATATGTTAAGAGAGAACATTCCAAATTCCTTATTTCACTTATATCCTTTAAAAGATTTTTGGAAATATCCAAATATTGTAGAATTTTTAATTTCAAACTCTTGTTTCTTGGCATTAGAGAATCAATTTCTAAATTATTTCCATGCAAATCTAATGCTATTAGATTTGGGAATATTGAACATGTTGAAAACAAATAGTATGGATTATTTTGAACAATCAGGTGCATCATGTGATCATTTACTGTATCTGTTGAATTTATGTTTAATTTTCCAGAAATTGTAAGTTTTCTTATACTAGAATTTATAGTTATGATATTGAAATCTCCATCGTTTTTACATTTATATTCATAGTTTGTTAGTTTTTTACACAATCTATGATAAAATGGTTTAATATTGCAAAATAATTCATCACTTCCTTCATAGCAATCTATAATTCCATTGCAAACTTTTGCAAGTTCAATAGACTTTAATTGGTTTTTGCACTTGAAGTTATGTTTGAAATAGAATTCATCTTGAGAAGATTTGTAAGTTTGATGTTCTCCTTTTAATATTTGAGTACTACTCACCACAAAACTGTTCATCTTCATTGCTAAAACAATGGTTAATACCATCACAAATCAGTTCAATAGAAATGCAAAATTTCTCCTGAATACAAAGAAATTGATTTGTAGAACATTTAACTTTATTACATGTGAAAAAATCATTAAAAGGATAATAAAATCTTGTAGTCATTATTCCAAGTGAATTGTAGCTTAATTGGCAATCTTCTGGCTGTCTTACAAAGGAAGTGTCATTCAGATCAAACTGAAATAATAAAAGACATTTTGTAATTTTTTTTTTAACAATAAACACAATAAACATACTTTTTTTGATAGCATTTCTGAACAAATAGTTAAATCTTCATCATAATATCCTGATGGACAATCTTTAAATAGATTACATTGTTTAGATACATGAATACATGAACTTAAACAATTGAATTGAAAATTTTTTCTACAATCTTTTAAATTAACAGAAAAAGAAAAAAATAGTTTTTTTCTTTAGAATATTAACTCATACCACCATTTTTAAAATAGATATCTATTGCTTCATCCTCATTACATATTTCATCACTGTGGTCAAAACAGTTTCTTTCATTATCACATACTCTGGCAGTGCTAACACATTGACCATTATGACATATTCTGGTAAAAAAAATTTGGTTCTCTTGATATATTGGAATAAGAATATAACAATAGTTCTAATGACCTTTCAGTTAAATCTTGGCATTTATTACCCCTATCTGAAATATTTTGTATCTTTAGCTATTAACTACTGGTTGAATTAACATTTAGTACTCACTGCAAAATGATTCATCAGTTTTATCAGGGCAATCATGGTTGAAATCACAAACTAATGTATAGCTTATCATTTTGCTATCTGTTGATGAACACTTGAACATTTGGACATTTTCACAATTGAATTCATCTTCATTATCCAAACAATCAGCTTCACCATCACATAAGTAAGCAATATTAATAAAAACCCTACTCTTACTACATAGGAATAGACTATGACCTAAATTGCTACTAGAATTGTGGGATATATCCAAATGGATTGATATCTCTTTCAAATTTGAATAAACACTTGATAATTTTACTAAAAGAGAAAAAAAACAAAAAAAGGGGAAAATATTCTTTAGAATTTTTAGAATTTGACAATTAATACTGTATTTCTTTTGGCAAATGTAATAGGATTTTCTAATTTTATTGCAATCTACTCTGCTGATTTCTGTAACTGGATTTTGAAAAAAGAAAAATTTTCCTTTAATGAAATTTTAAACAAAACAAACTTGAATTTTTATGAGAGACATACTAAAAAATAAACAAATATACAATAATCAATAAATAAAAATGGTAATTGATTAATTAATTAATTAAATATTCAAACTTTTGAAAATTCAATACATTTGAGTGTTTTAATTCTTTTATCAGGATTATGAAACATGGGAAAATTTCTTGGTCTAAAATACTGTAAATGGATTATGAAAAGATTATTTCATTGTTTGTATATTTATGATTTACTATAGGAGCTTCAAATGGATTTTGTGGGTAGAATTCAAAAGGAACTTTTGAAGATGTCACCTCAATGTCTTCACCATTCACTTGAACATTTTGTAATTCTGTTAGATGTTGCTTGTAAATAAAGAAATATTTTTGATTTATCATTGATTTTACCATCATATAGTGTAAATTTAAATTTTTGAAAATTGAATAATGTTATTGTTGCAGAATATCTAAAATAATTACTTAAAATCATTAGAGATTCATGAATATTTTGTGTTGAAATATCTGCTAAAGTAAGATTATTTCTTTGGCAGTAATCTTTCATTTGTGAAATTGATAGAAATCTTTTGGAAAAGTGAAATATATAACAAATATTATTGATTAAATGACTTCTTTCATCTTGACAAACTAAAACAAAGGTTTGAATATATAGAAATATTTTTGAATTCTTACCTTTTTTTTAACTCTTACTTTCAGTTGAATTCTTTTTTAAACATTTAATATAATAATTAATGTTTATATTTTCTCTAAAACAAACAAACTGGGTTTGTAAAATTTTTATTACAAAATATAAAATTATTTTTAGAAGAATACACTATACATAAATGAATGACCTTGACCCTGGACATACCTGCCGTT
Organism: Dimorphilus gyrociliatus; assembly: GCA_904063045.1. NCBI lineage: Eukaryota > Metazoa > Annelida > Polychaeta > Dinophilidae > Dimorphilus > Dimorphilus gyrociliatus. Next base: position 28,045 of record CAJFCJ010000085.1, read on the forward strand.
TAATTGCATAAAAACAAAACAGTCATTTAGATATTTAGCATTTTGATCACAATATAAACTATTTATTGGACTTTGCCTTTTTTTCTTGACAATCTCTTTTATTCCTAAATATTTTAAATTCTTAAAACCAAAACTATTGCAAATAATTCTATGTTCTTGGTAATGAATTAATGTAAAATTTGTCCATTTTCCCTCAAAAATCATTTGTAAATATCCAATAAATAATTCGTAATTTGGAGATTTTTTCTTGTAAAAGATTGCCTGATTATAATAATTATTATATAACCGGAAGTTGAAATCTATAGAATGAATAGAAAGTAATTTGAAAAAAGCATTCTTGAATTCCTTTTACCATTCCTTTGAAGATTTCTACCACAGTTAGGTTCAATTTCAAATAGTGATAAGTTTTGGTTGCTAGTGTAATCACAGTCTATAAATGTTGTTTTCTCAAATGAACAATACATGAAAATCTTTAATTTCTGTATAAAATCAATGAAGGCCTATATATATGTATATATATGTAATTTATAATTTTACAGATGGTATATTTGATTTAATTCTACAAAGAGAAGGATGACTATCTGCATTAAAATCATTGCAGATGTATTTACACAAGTTCTTTAGGCCTAATAAATTTTTGATAAAGATACGATGGACACCAAATGATTTTGATAATACAACATATGAAGGTGAATTTTGTACTTTTGACCTTTAATTGACATTGAAAATTAGCATTAACTGTTTTTAAATATATATTCAAGTTGATCATACCCAAGAGGATCATACTCATAATATGCAAATTGAACAAAGCCAGTTGTATTTAACCAATGAAATTTAATATCTGAAAAAATAGAAAACTGGATTTTATTTTTAAAAGAAATAATAAGAAATTGGCAACCTTCCAATTGAGAAAATGTACATTTATAAATCATATTCATTTGAGATTTTTTTACAAATGTTATTCCAATTTCATTATCAATATTATTCAATTTTACAAAATTTTGAATGAATTTCTTATTAATTTGAAAACTTTTAAAAAATTCTGCCTTTTTGCATAAAGTCATTTCTTGTTTTGAATTATTTAAAATTGGATAGAAATTTTCATATTTTTTTAAATATAAATTGAAATTGTTGATACTGATTTTTAATGCAAAGAGATCTGAAATCAAATTTTTTGTAATAATACCAAAAATTTAATGAATTTGTTTTTGTTTTTACATCCACTAGTATGTTTGAAACATTTTAAACAAGTAGTTATTTCATAAATATCCCTTTTTTGAAAGCTTTAAAAAAGAACAGAAAACATATAAAACACTTTTATGAAAGATAATTGGCTAACTCTGAGTAGTGTCCATTTTCATCATATTTTAAAAATAGTCCATAATAATGTCTTGATATTTTACATGCAAATGAAATGGAATGGATATTATCATATAATGCTTCTTTGCAAATGCTATTTGTCAATTTTTTGTTAAATTTTTGAGGAATGATAATATTTGTTCTCTTTTTTGATTTTTGTAGTGCAATCAGTTTTCCAATAATATATGTATTTGTTTCACTATATGAATAAAATGTTAAATTATATGAAATTCTTCCCCATCCTTCTATTCTGTTAAAGAACATTAGAATAAAAAATTCATGTAACAGATGCATCTTTTAACATTTAAGTAAAATTAATTTTGGATTTTCTTATATAGCCTACTTATGTTTATAAGTTATGACATTTTGTCTATTCATGTCAATTAGAGAGAGAGAGAGAGAGAAATTGAGTAGTTTTCATTGATTGGACTTTATTTTGCTATTATTTTTATTAATTTATACTTTAATAATTTGCAATTATTCATTTGAAAAGTGACAGTTCCGCAGTAATTTTATAATATACTTCCAAGATCTTTAGTATAATTTAATTTCTTTCAATATTTGAATCAACTCTTTTATTCTTTATTGAGGTGGAATGAAAAATCTTAGATTTAAAATCTCAAAGAAAGATTATTGCTGACAAATTAAGGAGATATGATAAAAGAATACTGGATTATTCTCCTATCTGGATAAACAGTATTAGTAATAAATGCTCCCTCTAACCTTTTTCTAATGTTTAAAAAAAGGGTGATTAATCAATGTAACATTAAATTGAATACTTTCTTTTTTTGATATGTAAAGTCAGAGATGTTCTTGTTCATTGATTTTTTTGATGTACACACGCATAGCCTGATTTTTTACATTTGGTGAGAGATTTGGAATTTTACTGGCAAAAAATTTCCCGGAAGTAGTTTTGAAAACTCCCTTTCCAATCTTAAATGTTGACAGAATGTTTTGTTTGTTGGATTGATGATAAACTGGTAAAGGTAAATAATTGATAAATGTTGCAAAGTACATGTCACTATAATTAAAGGTTAATCGTTTATTTGAGAGTATAGTTTTTGGTTGACTAGAGAATTCTTCTCTCTTGCATTGAATATTGCCAATGGTAGAATTATTAACACCATTTTATGAGATAATATCACCTCACTTACAAATGCCCTATTCAAAATATCTTCTTTATTCAATTTATTACTATTGTCTAAAATGATTTGCAGTTTTGCAGATTTCTTTCAACATAGCATCATAATCATTTGTGTTCCAAAAATCCACAAATTCTTCTCTCTCACTCCACATACCTTTTCATAGATAATGTTCAAATCTCCCGCTCTTTTTAATCTTGACCTTTTGTGAATTGTCTTTATCATTTCATCTATGAACAATTTGTCTTATAACATTGAATTTAACACTTTAATATTTTATACAAAATGCCTCTATTGGTTAATAATTGAGTTTGTTTTTGTATTGTTTGGAAAGTAAACAACTATATTAAAAGTATTACAATTGACAAACTTTGACAAACAATCAAACAGTGTGTACTTTCCTGCTATGGGGTTGTAGGTAAGTACTGGTCCAAATAGAACCGAATTAGGAGTCAACCACTTAGAAGAGATGTAGAATTGAATAAAGATGAATATAGAACCAATTTGTAAGAACAATATAGCTGTATTCTAAAGTAATACTAGACCTGTTCACTAAGAGGGTTGATTCAGGACTGAATGCCTGTTACTACCTACGCCCTGTCTTATATACAATTCCTTATCAGTTGTTTATGCCATTGGTGTCAACAACAAGGGTCTAACTCCAGATAAGGGTTGTTCACAACAAACAGGGTCAAGGGTTATCATATTATGCAATAGTGATGTAAACAACAACAACTTTGTGTAGGTAAACCTTTAAGGGTCAATTGTTACATCATATTTATGTAAATAAACACTTGGTGTTGTTGTCAACATGTTTGGTTATGTAATATCTTATCTTTTGCCTATAAAAGGGCTTGATTCTGGTAGTTCGGTACTGTCTACCCTAGAGGCAACATCTACTCTACTACTTCTAGCATCATGTGGTAAGTACCATTAATATCATATCTATTATCTATAGTTCATAAGTGTACACAGTGAAATAAAGTTTGTATTTTAAAAAGTGTTAAAAATTTTTGAAAAGTACTCAATCCACTTTCAACCCAAAATATCATTCTAAAAATTGTGAAAATGACTATACTAAGTGTAATCATGAATATTTTTGTGATAACTGGTTTCTTGGAGAAATGTTGATACTTCGCAAATAATTTCGTTTCCTTCCCAAAGTTTCATATCTCTTCTTATATCTATGTACTGAATTCTTCCTGTATTGCAGTGATAATCGCATACAATCATAGGACTATAAATAGAATATTCCTGATCTATCCAATTGCATTGTTGAAGTGAATTTTCACCACAAAGTATCGCGTCTCTTTTGTAAACAAAGAAATCATTGCAATTGATCATCTTTTCTTGATTTTTAAACCAAATTGAAACTTTCATCGAACTATTTGCAATCTGATTGAAGGAAATTAAATTTGAATTGATATCATCTGAACAAGTTGTTTTATCATTGTCAATGATAATTTTGTTAGAAGATGATTTTGATTGGATAAATGAAATAGATTTTGGGTAATCAGTACGAAGTATTGCGTAATCTTTTTGAGGATCACCACCACCATAATCGTTGTATAATTTTCCAATGCAAACATTTACAATTGGAAATAATTGGGAGGTGAGTTCAATAAAGCATTTTTTTGTCGAATCAGCTACATTTTCACAAGAACAAGGTTCATTATCATTTAAAAATACATATTTAAAATTATTCCTAAATTTTAAAGTTCCCAAAACGCTATCAATATTTCCTTGATTACAATACAAGATTATTGGTTGATAACGAAGATAAGAGTTAAATTCATTAATCCTTTCGTATTCGATTAGCGTTGACCTAATTTTTCAAAATGGATAATAAAAATTTATGAATAATCATAAAAATTAATTTTAATACAGACTGTTTTGGATAAATTGTTAGTTGGACATTGCAAGGATTTGTTGAAAGTGGTGTGTATCTGTAAGACGGCGATAGAGATGCCACTAAATTTGTTGTTACAATTTGGTTCGGTGATTTAGGTTCACAGATAAAATATTTTATTGATGGCAAATAGCTAAATGCTTTTATCTCGTATATTCCAATAAACTTTCTCTTTTCTATATTAAATATAAATGTCAGCCATTTTGTTTTTAGTTTTGTTAATATTCTTGTTTTAATTGATGCTTTATTAACATTTATATTCAGTTGAGTATCTTCGCTTATCAGTTTTATTATGTCAATTTCATTCTCTAATGGTTGATTAATAATTATTTCTTTTATTGTAAATGTTTTAAAAGTTTGAATTTTTATGAAAGGTTTAAAATCACTTCCGGTTGGTGTCCATATTTCATCAGTAAATAGTACTGTATCTTTAAAGGCTGCCTTACAATTGCCACTTGATGCTGTACAAACTGCTCCAGATTCTACTTTTGCAACATCTTCATACCAAACACTCAGCATATCTGCAATGTAAACATGTCTGAGGGAAATTGTTTTAGCATCTTTATACCAATCAATACAAGATGAATAGACTTTTATTATGGCCAATATTTGTAATTCACCAATTTCAAGGTTATTATAAGGTGATTGATGTAAATACAAAAATAGCTGTCTTGTACTTGAATGATTTTTCAAATCAATTTCATTCCATCCTGTAATGTACTCATGAAAATATTTATCAATTATATTTTCTTCATTGATAGTTAATAATTTTAAAGTTTCATTTTTATCTCTTAATTTTAAAATTCGAATTTTTTTAAAATAAACGCTACGTAAACTATATAGATCAATTTTCAATACAATATTTGTAATATTGCTGATTGTCAAGCTGGTTTGGTAAGAGTTTATTGTTCCATCAAAAATATTTGAAGATGGAAAATCTCCATTATGTTTCGGAAATGAACTTTTATACAAATATTTTTCCTCCAAAATATTAGCATAACGTTCAATATAGCAATTTACCATTAAATATAAACTGGTAAACATCCATAAAAACAACATTGTTGATTGAAGGAGAGAGTGAAAATATGAAACGTATAGTTCTTTTTTATAGGTGAATTCTGCTTGTAAATTTTTCAATTTGACCTATTCATTAACATTAACTTGACTGAAGAAAAAAATATTACCTGTTTAATGACTTATTTCATCAATTACAGCTATCTAACTTTACTTCACTGTTTTTAAAATCAGATAAGACCTATTTAGGTCAAAATCTGGAAATATTATTAGTTTGAACTAAGGATTAGTTATCATTACTACTAAAAGAATATTGCAAGTTATTTATAGACTTACAAATAGATGAAAAGCTTGAATATGATGTTTATATGTTAAAAAACATTTTTAATATTTTATACAAAATATTTCTCTTTATTAAATAAATCACACATCTAAGATGAGGATCATTGACTCTAAAACATTAAAATTGATTCAAATGCCAAGTATAAATGTCTTGTTGTCAGCAAATGTTAGACCAGATGATGCAGATAAAATTGATGAAATGGAGACACTTCAGAAGAAGATAGGTAAGAGATGTGCAAAAATTCTTTGTAGTTGAACACAAAGTTCGCAAAGAGCTCACCAAAGCAAAACAATACATTAGCAATAGATCTTTGTTACATTTCTTTAAAAGTCCAAAATATAAAATCTAATTGAATTTAAGTTCTGTGATTACAAATATAGAATACAAAAGCTGATTTCTTTAGAAATGAACCAAATCTTGCCTTGACCTTTAATCTTCTCTTTTTCTTATAATACAGATTGTACAAAAAAGATTATCTCAAATAATTTAAAGTGTATTGAACATCAAACATGTTTTACTCATAAAATTTATGAAAAAAGATTTATAGCTGATTATAAATAATTCAAAAGACCAATTTTAAAATTTACTCAACAAAATGACAAACCAAGGAAATATTTCAAGTGTAAACTTCAAAATCTCTATTTGACTTTCCATCAAATATGTGATGGAATTATTGATTGTCATAGAGGAAGTGATGAACTTTTTTTAAATATCCAAAATCTATTGAAAAAAATAGATTTTGTAGTTAAACACTTCCTTTTGAAATTGTATGCAAAATGCCAAAAATAAAATATCTGTTTAATTTTATTAATTTATAAGAGAACTCAGTCTTTAAAATATTATAGATTACTGCTTTGTATTGCAGATTTGATGACCTCACTATGTATCTTATCACTTGCTATTGTAGATATAAAGTGGAAAGAAAGTTTTTTTTTTACTTTACTTGGAATGCTGATGACAAGTTCACTTCCCGATTTCACTTCTTGGTAAATATTTTTTGTTTTTTAAATCTGTTTTATCTGTTTTAATTGGACAATATATCCTTCTATTATCCAAAAATAAAATTGAAATATCTCTTAAAAAGAAGGTTAAATGTCCAAAAATTATAATTTCAAAAGGAGAAAACTCTTTGACTATTTATCCACTTTTCTTTTACTTTTGAATAGTATTTACATTAGTTGAGTACAATATTTCTGGATTTGTTTGTCCTGTTAACTCTGAACTGAAGCCTATTGATGGTGCCTTTGCTGACCGTGACAACTGTGGAATTTACTATAATTGTATAAATGGTATAGCTCATCCTCAACAATGTCCTCCTGGACTTTTATTTACCATCTCCCTAACCAATTGTAAATATAGTATGTGTGTTGAACCACATATGGCTGATTGTCCAGGAGATGACTCACCAATGACTGCGGAATCTAATGATAGTGTTGAATGTTCAACAGATGTTGATATTGTTAATAAATTAGACAAATTGTGTTATGTGAGAAACTCTGACTGTGAAGATGGTCAAAATGGAACATTTCCTAACAAGAATGATTGTAGACAATATTATCACTGCTACAATGGTGTTGCTTGGCCCCAACAGTGTCCACAAGGTTATTTTTTTAGTCCATCATTGAATATCCAAGATTGCTCAACAAAAGTATGTGTTACAGCTGATGAATCTATGTGCCCAATACCAGGAGGATGGTCTGAATGGTCTACGTGGAGTGGATGTAATCCAAATTGTGGGGATGGCCTATGAATCTGTGTAAGAAACTGTACAAACCCTCCACCATCCAATGGAGGAGCTGATTGTCCAGGAAATTCAGTTGATGTTTTACTATGCTCAAATCCTCCATGCAATTTAAATAAAACCCCAGCTTTTATGGTATCTATAACAAGATCTACTTCATTACCATTTGGAAGATTGGTGTGAAGTAAAGTAAATCATGACAATGGTGACTTATTCAATACATCTACAAACTCATTAAACATAAAAAAGAATGGATTGTACTTTTTAGCATCTACTGCAACAACTCCTCTATCTTCAGATAGAGATTTTTTGATGGAAACAAATAGTTTAGGAGCTAGTACTGCTCTCTTCCAAGATCAAAGTTTCCATAGTGATACTTTTAGCATTGCTGGATTATATTCACTAACTTCTCTCTCAAAACCTTATCAAGAGATTAGACATAGTACTGAGATTGTTAGCAGTGAAAATGGGTGTCAGACATCTTGGAGTGGTTTTTTTTATGAAACAAACAATGCATTTTTAATTGGAAGACGTAATGACTTTAGCATTGTAAATAGTGTCATTCCCCTCACTACTGTTGTTACCTTAAGGGGCGTGGCTTTAAAACACACACGGATTCTGAATTTAATGAGCCAAACAAAATTTTAGAAAAAGTTAGAGATACAAATATAACAAAGAATACTAATAAAGATGAACTCATTTATTCAGCAATTGAAAATCCTATTCCTAAGTATGAATGGAGAATGGTAGTCAAATTGGTGTTTATCTATATCATCTATATTAAAATTATTACCATTTCTGCAGATACAAACAATTGTATCAATGGATTCAAAACTGGTAATTAAAGATGAATGGCAAGGTAAAAATGATTATGAATGTACAGCCTGGAATATTGTGAACTGGAAAAGGAATATATCAACTAAGATAGTATCATTTACAAAGTCAACAAGTTAGTTTAAACAAATTCAAATATATCCATTTTTCAATGAATTCTTTATTATTTTTCTCAGGTGGTTCATCAAAAACAAATGAAATAAATTTATTCTTCTTTTACTTAATCATTTTATTTTCAATCATTTCTTTACAATTACATAATTTCTTCTTTTATTACAATTGCACTTATTGAGTAGTTTTTAAATTAAAAATTCAAATATTTAAAAATGAATAACTTAAAGTTTCTTTTCCATTTTGTAACCTCTCTGCAAATGAAAAAAAAGGGAAGAAGCATGAAATGACCCAATATTTAAAAAAATAAATATTAATAAAATAATATAAAAACCTTGTTGCCAAAAGCAAAGTATTTGTTCATGATAAAAAGTTTTTGGCAAGTAGCCAAAATTTTCGTACAGTCTTTTACCTTGAAAATTTTCAAGATAAACAAAGAGAAAGATTTTCTGAAAGTAAAGAAAAAAAGGAACATATTTCATTCTGCTATAGAAATTTCTGTTCTGTTCATCATATTACTAACTCGGAATCCTTTTCTTATTGCTTCTTCATGAGCAGAGTGTAATAGAATTTTACCAACTCCATTACCTCTCAATTCTTTATCAACAGCAAATAAATTTAAATGACATTCTCCATCTTCCAATTTCAGCAAATGCTTAGACATTCCAAATTATAGAAAACATTCTAATTTTGTTAAAAGTGAAAATTCCTTTGCAGCATTATCGTCATTATCTTTAGTGCTAAAAAAATTTTCAATTTTTTAAAAAATTAATATATTTAAATAAAATATAAACTTTGAATATTTCATTTCACATATTCCAACTATTTTACCATTTTCTTCAGCAACTAGCACATCTTTAACATCTTTTTTAATACTATTCACCATACTAAGGCAAGCTTTTTCATCTTTTTCTACATCATTTGTCTTTCCAATAATAAATAGAACATCTTCCATAAAACCTTGAGAAATGACATAATTGATTCCATCCTTGGCCGATTGTTTTCCATCTCTTACTATTACATTTGAATCATTTACTATTTTTGGTGGTTTTGAAGCCAAATTCTCATCGATATTTAATTTTATTACTTTAACAAACAAATTAAAAATCCACATGTTTCTATTGAATAAAAAGAAAAATAATATCATCATTTATATTCAATATCCAGTATTATTTTTAATTTTAAAAGTCACGTGTTAAAATAGAGTGTCTCTTTTTTTTTAAATTTAAATATTACCTAACAAACATGTAATTCATTTGACATATTTTATATAATAAATTATAAATAAGAGAATTCTTTTCCAACTGAAGTGTCTTTTTTTTTCAAAGAAATAATACTCAATTCCTACATTCAACTTTAATTTTCACAGTATTTTTACTTTTAGATAAAAGAAAATGATCATTTCCATCTTTATACAACTTTAATTGACAATAGAAATCTTCATTATTTATATCCCAAATTGCAGTAATTGAACTATTTAATTCAACTATTGCATCAGTAAAGGTTATAGTAGAAAATGAGCTAATCAGTCTGTCTTTTTCTTTATAACTTCAAAATTTAGAGTAGAGTGGATGAACCTCATAAAATTAAATTTGGGGTCAACAAAAAATGTCCACAAATGAGAAATTTGAAGACTAAAATTTGGATTGAGAAATGGTTAGGCGGAAGAAAACAGCAACTGATTTGTACTTAGGAGGGTCTCCTATAAGGGTTAGGGCTAATGAAATTTCAACTTTCGTCAGTGGTCGACTTGCTTTACTAACCACCAAATAGGTGATTTGTAGCGAAAAAAGTGTGGGATTGAACCAGTACCTATCCTAAGGTATAGTAAGCCTCTCAGAGATCAGTCTGGTGGCAATCTAACCAGCCACTTTTCCCCTCTCACTTGATAAAGGAGGAATACCTCCGAAATATTGTGAGGATTTTTTAATTGGTGAATTGTTACAGTTGCTAAACACAGGTTCTCTTCACCCTTGTGGAGAATTTGTAAGTGATTTTGTTGGAGATACAGTTACAGCTTAGGCTGGGGAATTGTTACTTAAGATAGCAACTCCTCATTAGCCACACCAACCCTTAGCCAAATCTTGATTGCAAGTCTGTGCGCACTTTTGGGATTACCAGTCTGTACTGATTGTGCTAATCCCTAACCCCAAGACCTAACCTAACCTATAGGGTAGAAGGCTAAGAATAAAATTAAAATTACAATTATTATTAAAATTAAATTTAAGAATTAAGAAACCAGTAAAACTTAAATTGCCCTATCTTTACAACAACTTTATTAAAACAACTCTGTTGCCATTGAAACTAAATTCAAATTTATTGTCAAAACCCACTACAAAGGAATATTAATAGTTTTGTTAGTAAATGTTACATTAAATAATCTGTGATGGATATTTTCTATGACACCCACCACGGCTTAAAACCCTTAAAAAATCCTCACAATATTTCGGAGGTATTCCTCCTTTATCAAGTGAGAGGGGAAAAGTGGCTGGTTAGATTGCCACCAGACTGATCTCTGAGAGGCTTACTATACCTTAGGATAGGTACTGGTTCAATCCCACACTTTTTTCGCTACAAATCACCTATTTGGTGGTTAGTAAAGCAAGTCGACCACTGACGAAAGTTGAAATATCATTAGCCCTAACCCTTATATGAGACCCTTCAAAATCAACTACAAATTTGTCAGGTTGAAAACCATTTGTCAATTTGTGAATCTCCTTTTGAAAAAAAAATGTACAATTTGAAAGGCATCATCTTTTGCTGTTTAAACTATAGAGAAAGAGAGGAAAGGGAATTTCTATTCTATTCTTTTTCCTGTGACTACAAAAGTCAATATGAACAGTCTGTTCTCTATTAATAGAGAATAAATTGGAATAAACAATATAAGAAGTAGAATTTTGAGATCATTTTGTAGGGGCCCACAGAAAACATCCACAACAGAAAATGTCCACAACAGAAAATGTCCACAATTGACAGAAACGTCCACAAATGAACAGAAAATGCCACAAATGAACAGAAAATATCCACAAGTGAACAGTAAATATCCACATAGTATTAAAAAAATAATTAAATAAGAAGAGAGAAGATGAAATGATTTTAAAAAAAAATTGTATAAATGAGTTAATATATTTTACTTAATTGATTAAATACTATTGATCTGAGAAAATGAAAACTAGGAAATTGCAAGTAAAAAAGTTTATTTAAGAAGCTATTTTTTCCAATGGCTTAAACATTTTTGATATTTTTAATTCTGTTGTATTAATACTGCACATATTTAATAATATAAAGCAGAACACATCTCAACAAGTTGACTTGCTGTGATGTCTCCAACTATGAAGTTTCCCCATATGGACAAACAGTTCTTTTTGAATTTTTGTGTAGACTTATTTTTGCATTCTCAATATCTTCTTCTCACTTAATAACTTTTCATACATGGAAATTAGCTCAGCCTCTCTCTTTAGTTCATCAATAATTGTGTAAAATGATGAATTTATTCCCATGTTTTTATTGAGTCTATTATGGAATCCTTCCAAATCATTATTTGTTCAGATTGATGGGTTAAACACAGACCAAGTTTCTGGAGGCCAAAAGCTATTTTTTATCCAATTATCCTCTACATATTCTAATAAATCTTCAAGCTTTTTTCTTTCAGCCAGCTCACTTTTTATTTTGTAAAATTGATTTGCAACCAAAGTGTGAGGGAGGTAGTGCAAAGCCATAATCATTTTCATTGATTGCCATTCCCCTTCTCTCTTTTTAAATTCTCGGCTGTAACCCATATCCTAAAAGTAGAATAATAAACTTAGATTAAATTGTGACACTTATTAGCATTATTTCTAACCTGAATTTTTCTAAAAATAGCTTGTGACCAATGAAAAGAACAACCAACTATTGTAACATCTGGCCATGTATCTCTAATACTTTTCCAAATGGCTTTCTCATAGTCCAAAACAATTTTTTGAACAGAGATGTGACCAGTTAATTCATTTACTGCAGAAACTATCATTGATTTAAGTATTTAAAAATATAACTTACCTTGAAAATTAATTTATAAGCTTTTTTCTTTTTTGAAGTTAAGAATGAAAAAAGCAATGGCACCTGCTTCAGCTCTCCATTTTTCCTTATAAGAATCCATGGATTGAGAACATTTGGAGAAATGGATCCTTTGCAATTTTAAAAGTACCATTCACATACCATATTTTAGCCTTATACAAAAGTTTTAACTGATGATCAGTTGCAAATACTAATATTCTTTGATTGTCTAAATAAATATCTTTTTTTAGCAATTCCAATGGTATAAAAGTCAAATCAAGTTGAAAGTTAATATCATCATTGAGTGTTCTCAGCTGCTGAACCAAAGTTTATAAAATAGTATCCCTCTTCAAATACTCTAAATCAGTTACCAGTGCTTGAGAAACTTGTTTGCTACTTTATTTATTTATAATGACTTTAGATAAGACAACAAATTTTGGGTTGACAAATGATTAGGAAGAATAAGACAGCTACTGAGATGTACTTGAGGGCAACCCATCTGAGGGTTAGAGTAATCAACAAAGTTAGAAAGTCTCAAGGTCTGGGTTAGGGTAAAGCCATATATTTGAGGACATTTTCCCTAGCATCTTTATTTATTAAACCCAACTACTAAACTCTAATAGTAGTAATTTAAAAATAATATTCTCTCACAGGAGTTGTTCCAACATGTACACATAGGTGCCTGAAACAGCATTCATCGAATGGAAAGTATATTAATCTTACACAATGCTACTGTTGGCAACAGTGAAGTAATAGCAATGAAGCAAGTGATAAAAACTATCAGAGAATATAGACCATACCATTTCATTGTCAATGCTAAATTTAACACTTTCAGTTATTTATTTGATACTTTTTATTTTGAAAGTATTCAAGTATTAAAACTGCATGAAATTAGAATTGAATTCTATATATTCTCAATACTTTTATTCTATATGACCTACTTGAAAGATTTAATCTTGTATGATGTCACTTTTTTTGGTGATGATGATTTAAATACAGCAGACTTTGATAATGTAAAATATTATCAAGTGCAAAATGTTTACCTTAAAATTTCTTTTTTGTCAAAAAGGGTTGCATTAGTTTTTGGAAAATTAATTTCCCACCATATTGTGAAGAATTTTCACTGTGAACTTTATAACACAAATCCCAAAGCTGAAAAAGTACTTTTCAAATATCTTTCAAAATACTCAAATACAGATATTGAAATTTTGAATATTAAAAAATCTGTCAGCAAGGAATAATAAATATATTGGTAAATTTATGGGACGTTTGAAAGATTTACAAAAATTGACTTTAAAGCAAATGCAAATTGATAAATTTCTATTTTCAGTCTTAAAGACAGCTTTTTTGGCTTCAGTACAACTAATTAACTGTAAAATTTCTTCTCGCCTTTCTTGATTTACTATTTATAAAACTAGTTTCATAACTATCCAAAAAAGACATTCTTTTAAGCAAAAAAGCCTATTTGTAAATTTGAGTAAAAATAAAAAAAAGATGAACAAAAAATTGAGAAAAGAAATTTGTCATCAAAAAATAGCTAAAATTCAACTACACACAGAAAAACCATGATATGTTCCCTATATTAATGTCTATTGATGGATGCACACAATTATTATTGACATCTTGGCTCTCCTCTTTGAACAGACAAGAAGTTTCTGTAAGTCCAAATGGGTTTTCAAAAGTCCAATATCTTTTGCTTTTTTGCTCAAATTCTCTGTAATAATGATGTATTTTAGTTCCTTTATTTCCTCATATTTAGTATTTGAAAAATTTAAAAATAATTCCTCAATAAAAACTGGTGTTTCTTGGACATCTTCACAGATGAAGATAGACTCATCTTGCTAATCTCTTTCCACACTGATGAAACATCAATTTTCAATTATTCCATTTGTGAATTCAATCATTTTTTTTTCAATTGTCCAGAAGGGGTCAACTGTTCTTTATCCCCAAGAGAATAAACATGAACATTCTTTCTTTCCATTTTCTAACTGTACACTTTGATGTTTACAGAAGATGTGTTCTCAAATGAGAAGAGAAGAAAAACTTTGATAATTTATGTAGACATTTTTGGCTAATGATTTCCTTGTCTCTATAATCTCTATCCTGCAATGTAAGTAGCCATTCTTGCTGACGTTGTCCTTCCTCCATCAAGTTTTAATGATATTCTATCACCAGCATTCAATTGAACAATAACACCGCTTGATGCTTGATTGATAAATCGCTCAACATGACGTTTTAGCATTTGTTTCTCTGTTCTATTCATTTAGAAATTGTATTTGGTTTTCACTTTTTCTCAGTACAATCTCTTCTCTGACTCTTTCACACGAGTTCAATCATAGTTTCCCTTCCACTGTGCTGATCTTTTGGTATTGTTGGGGACATTGCAAATGTACTTTAGGTGTTTCGAGTGTTGAACTCTTTTCTTCAAGAAGGGTTACTGAAATTTTTGTTCCAGGGCCACCAATACCATCAAGAAATTATGTCTTGATAAGGGATATCAAGTATTGAATATTTTGGGCAAGAGTATTGCCAGGAAATTGACTGAATTGTTTTTGAAAACCTTAAAGAATTGACAGAAAGATTGTCATATTTTCTATCATCCAATCATTTTAAATTCAAACATGTTTTAAAAAAATGTTGAGAAAAGGTAGCCATCTTGAAATTGTGAGAAATTAATTCAGCAAATGTTAATTAAAAACAAAATGAATACATATATATATATATATATGAATAAAATAAGCTAGTATTATAAGAAGACAATGCTATTCAATGAAAAGAATTAGGCCTAAGTATCTAGTATATAAATTGTATTTAAAAAAATGTAATTCTATAAAGAAATGATGTCAATTCATATAGACATCATTTTCTGTTTAATGCTTGGATTTAATTTGTCATCTTGGCAATCAGAATTTTATAAATTGCAAAATTTAAGACTAAATCAAAATTTTGAAGAAGGATTGCTGATTTACTGCAATGAAAAACACATCCCTTATGGAGTTGTTTACAAAGAATTGACTATTGAAGAAAGTAATGTATTATGTAAAGAAATGGATTATGATTCGTTACATTCGAATACTTTTCCTTGTTCTATGAAAACTATTGGAAATTGTTCAACAAAAAACTTGGTAAAAGAAGAATACTCTTTTAGGAAATGGTTTCAAATGTATAAAAAAAATATTTGAATATTTCAATTATTTTTAAATCCAAATGTTTTTTGTTTTCTTTTTAGTACAAAGTTGAGAAACAATAAAAAGCAGCATGGGCTTTGTTTGAAATGTTTTAAAAAATTTAGCAAATGTTCATAATCTTTCTTTTCTCTTCTGCTTTAATTCAAATTCAATTTTTTTATTCTTTGTTTATTTTTTTGTTTTTAAATCAGACACTTTTGCTGTTAGAGAAAAAACTGATGAATATTTTGTCTATTACAAAGAATCAAGAGAAAAATTTTATCAGGCATATGGAGAAATTAAAAGAAAGGGTAGTTTATGTAGAAGAACTGAATTCTATTCAGAGAAATCTGTTTTAAAGAAATTAAACATATCAAGAAAATTCAAAGTTTTTGTCTACTTTCGAAGTTATAGGACAATTGTAGAATATAAAACAATCTTGAGCTTAAATTTTACCTGTACATATAAACTTATGAAAGGTATGTTGATACTGTTTTTTTGGGTTGGATTTCTCAGAATTTTTCACATTTTAGAATTAATTCATGAAAAAATTGGAGGTAATGAACAAAGAACATTTTCTTACAAAGCAATGTATACATTAAACATTGGTTATTATTACTTTTCTAAAACCCATGGTGTTCAACCTCCACTATTTAAACAAATCATTTCATCAAATCATTTTTGTCAAATAAATTTTAAAACTAAATCAAAGAAAGAGAAATCTTATTGTTACATACAGACCATTGAGTTTAAAATTAAGGTTAGTTAAAATCACTTAGCTTTCAGGATCCCCACATTTTTATTTTTTCACATTTTCAGAAAGACTCAAACCTGTTTGCTTGTGATTTTGTAAAAGGAATGTTGGAAAACTGTTCTATTGAATCCAATCTTAACACAACCACTAAAAAATTTCATATAATTAAGTTATACAAATTTGCGAGCAATAATAAAGGTAAATTGAGAGATTACATCTTTTTTTTATCAAATTATCCCAATACTATTGCATTTCAAAATAATTGAATCTTGAATTACCTATTACTGAATGTTCATTTTAACTGCTTTAACATAGAAATTTCTTTTGGAATACTGAGTAAACAGGTCATTCTATTCAGCACGCAACATCATTTTCTAAACTATATACCAGGAATATTTATACTGATTAAAGACGGAAAAATGAACATGTTACCAGTAGCTAATAGACATGAATATAAAATTATTTGTACCAGTTTTGGATATCAAAATTTCATTATTGATAGAAAAAGTTTCAATGAAAAAGTAATGAGACCAGGTCCATATTCATTGCATTGCACCAAGAATGCTACAAACTTGAATGATTGTAGCATTTCAAAACAGCAGATCTTTCAGTAAGGCTTTTTGTTTTTGCACATGTGCCTTTGTGTTTTTTTATAATGAAAAAACAAAATTTTCAGTTTACCATTTGCTATATATTTGAATTGTACAAATAGTTTTAAAGGTGAAAAAAAGTTATTCCTTTTGTTTTAAATGTGAAAAAAATGAGTTTTTCATCTATGGCAGACAGCTATCATAGAGAATGCTTTGGAAAAACAGCTTCATTCTATTATGATAACATTTGCTATTCTTTTTATAAACATAACAAAACTTTAACAGTTGATGAAATGAGAGAAAATTGTGAAAAAATGAATTCAATTTTAGCTGATTTTGGTTCAGCTAATCTTCAAGAATTGTTATTTTTTTTGCAAATTAATGCTCTTTTAATTCTTAAAGAGAAAACTTCTATTCCTATGGAATATCCACTTTATGTTTGTGAGTAGAAAAAAACAATAAACTTGATGTTGATACAGATTTTTGAGCAAATAACTTTTCAACAAAATCTTGAGGTCAACTGTTGCCAACATCTGCTAAAATATGGGATTAGGGGGGAAAACGTCCTGAAAGGGTTAAATTTGGGGTTAGGTTATGGGCTTTTTTAGGGTTAGGGTAATTGAAATCCACTGAAGGTTAAGAGGATTATAGTGCAAAGAAGTAATTTGCCTAGGGTTTAGGGTTCAAACTAAAAAAATTAGCATGTTTTCTCCCACACCCCTAAAATATCTTTCAAGTAACCCTAAAATATGTTTTTGTTTAAAAATTAGCTTTAAAGCAAAAGGTATTTCATAGTCAAACTGTCTATGTTACACCAACAAATATACCTTTTTCACTCTATCCAACAAAGCTGACAAATTTCCATCATGAAGTATGAATACAAAAAAAAAAATTTTTTTAAACTCAGTAATTGTCTGCCATTTTGTTAATGTACTATTTTTTTTTAACTTTAGTCACTATGTCAGATACTTGATTCAAAAAATTGTCGAAATTGTGGAAAACAATACAAAGCTTGTGTTGCTGAAAGTCATAGTAGATTAACAAGACATTTAAAGGAATATCAAGATTATGAAGGCAACTGTTTAATATTTAGACCAGTAAGTTGTTTTTTATACTTAAAGATGTGTATCAACATTCATTGTCATCTATTGATTTTTAACTAGACATTTCGTTCGGATGAGTCTTCTCATGGTAAAACATTTCTAAATTCTTGGTTTAATATTTATTTGAAGTTTGTTTTTTTTTTTAGTCATTTTAGACTGGTTAATCTATAAGATAGAATGCCAAAAAATTCTGGCAAATTATTCAATTTGTCAACAGGAAATGATGACCAAGAAGATAAGTAATATTTACATGTCTTCAATCATATTTGCATGATTTTGCTAATATTTTTTTTCTTCAAATATTTTTGAGCAAAAAAACTCATTCAAAAATTTAACCAGGAACATTTAATGTTTACATTACTAACATTTCACAATCAAAGTTTTGTTCCATTAAATGCCTTTAGATGCAATATAAGCAAAATTTATATCAATATTGTATATGTTTGTGATGGAGAGATTGATTGTCCAAATGGTGAAGATGAAATATCATGTGAAAATACAAATGAGCTCTTCCATTGTGATTCCCAAGGAAATTTAAGCATTAGTTATACATTAGTTTGTGATTCATTTGAGGATTGCCCAAATGGATTTGATGAAATGAATTGCAGTAAGCATTTTGTAATAAATTGACACTTAATAAATCCAGAATTCTAAAATAGGAAAAAGAGAATGCAACTTGACACGCAATGAGTAATGTAGATTTTCTTTTTTTTCAACATTTTTTTATTAATATTAGTTATTAAAATTTGAAAAAAATAAAGGGTACAATGCAAAAATGGTCAATGTGTAAAAGGGGAATTTGTTTGTAATAATGAAAGAAATTGTTTTGATTCATCAGATGAAATTTGTGGCAATTCAAGTGCTATCGATTACTCTTTCATTAATAATTGTAACGAAAATCACCAATTTTTTTGTCCCCATAAATGTATTCCTAGATATAAAGTCTGCGATTATCATCAAGACTGTCAAAAATCAGGAGATGAATCATTTATGCTTTGCCAATACTTACGAGACATACTTCATTCCAAGTGTAGACTCTCCTATAATTTCAAGGGAGAAGTGATAACCAGACTTCAGTATCCAGAGTTGAATTTACAAAATTGTGCAGAGGCAAAATGTAAATTAGGCCAATTTTTATGCCCAAAATTTAGGTTCTGTATAGACATTGAACTTTTGTGTGATGGTATCAATCATTGTTTCCACAATGAAGATGAAACATTTTGTGATGACACTTCAATTATCCTCCAAGGAATGTTTAAATGCAGAAATGAGAAAAAATTTATCATAATAACAGGAGTTTGTGATGAAATTGTCAATTGTCATAGTGGAAGTGATGAACTTTTCTGCCAAACAACAATCTTGCCAAACTACGAGTTATGTGAAAGAATTTCACTGTATGAACTTCACTGCATACAAGAGAATAACAGAAAGAAAACAAATTTTCGATTTCTAGTATTCAATGATCAACTGAAAAAATTGAAAATTTCTGGTCATATATTTGTAAGGAGTGAAAAAGATGAGGTTTTAATACAAATGAAATGTCTGACAAATAACAAACAATGATATATATTTAATCAATGATTTAAAAATATTCCCTAATCTTATCCATCTACAAATTTCATCCACTAGGTTTAAGATATCAGAGTTTAGCAACAATACTAAAACCAGTCTATTTTTGCTGCAACACCTTGACCTTTCAAATAATAATTTGGAAAATCTTATAATTATAAAGCATATAATTT
>CAJFCJ010000085.1:50756-62048 GCA_904063045.1 Dimorphilus gyrociliatus
AAGAACACAGAAAAGATGCATGTGAAATTTGTTACATCTTAGGCAATACCAGATGCTACTGAAGCAGGCCTGTGCTGCAGTGGCACATGTTGGCCATGTGATGTTCATCTCATCATTGTATTCTATATGTGTGATATAATAGTCTTTGATATTTTTGTTACTTGTGGATTATGAGACTGCTATATTTCGCCCTCCTTCAATTGAATAATTTGGGTATGACATCAAGAATAGGACAAAAGCTTACAAGAAATATTTTTTTAACTATTACAATAAATGCAATTTGCTGGATTCCTTTCTCTGTTTTAAGTGAATATATTAGCATGTTTTATAGAAATAGAAGAAGTTTCTGAAAGTGATAGAAAATGTCAACAACAATATGGTTTTATTTTACTATAACACTAATGCAAAATCTGCAAGATACAGAAACCATCTCCAAATGTATGGTTTTACCCTAAGCCTAACCCAGCCCTTGTCACTTTCCAACCTTGTTTGTCACTCCTAACAGTCAGATGGGTTGCCCTTAAGTACTAATCAATAGCTGTCTTTTTCTTCCTAACCATTCGTCAACCCAAAATCTAACCTTGAAATATGTCACTCGAAGACATTGTCTATCAACCCCAGAAAATCTTGTCTTTTAACACTTGTTAATTAGCCCTATCATCAGATGGGAGCCTCTCCCAAGTACAAATTACCAGTTTTTGTTATTCTTGCTAATCAATTTTCATGACAAAATCTTACTCTGAAATATCTGACTTGTGGACAGTTTCTGTCACACCCAGAAACTTTGAATAAATTACTGCAATATAAAAAAGACACAAACAAAGAAAAATCAATTGAGTAATTAAAGGCTATACATATCTATTTCATTGTTTTGTTTTGTTTTTAGGCTATATATCATTAATGACTGATTTGGAAATCAATGAGAACATTTACATTTTTGTCATAATATTTTTCTTACCAATAAATTCTGTTGTAAATCCATTTATTTTCTTGTTGAGCAAATTAATTTCCAATAGGAATGAAGCATCTAAAAGAAGAAAGGCAAAAATGTTAACAAAATACTTTTTTTTTTCTAAATTTGAATCAAAAAAAAAAAAAATTTTTTCTTAAAATCATTTTCATTTCTATAGAAAATTGGAAATACAATCAAAAATATCACAATTTCAATCGAAAAGTAACAACGAAATAGTATTAATTCATTTTTAAATAATTAGACAATTTTTTTTATTACTTTTTCAGTTTTCAAATATCAAAGTGAAACAGAAGAAAATCAAATTATTCCAATTAGATATTTACATAATTTTGAAACAGTTAAGATTGACTATAATCTGTACAAAAACAGTCAATACCTTATCCTATTGCAAGTTGTCCTAAAATCATTAGCATTTTTACATTTCTATGAATTATGCCTTAAACAAAATTTGGGTATTACAAATATTGTTTTTGATGTAAATTATAATTTTTGAACTATCTAAATAATACAATAATAGCTCTTTTATTTTTTGAAGAGAATGTCAAAAAAGTATTATTTAACTGTCACCAACTTAACAAGTTTAAGTGTGGAACATGCAAAAGATGACATTAAGCAATTTGGGATGTTAGTTAAAAACATTCTCCAGAAGAGAAACTTTTTACTACAAAAAAAACACCTCACCTTGAAAACTGTACTACAATAGAGAAATTATTATCCAGATATGTCATATTGACCTATATTTAATTCTGCTTTGTCGTACTCTATCCATTCCTACTTATTTTATAACTGTATAGAATAAAAGCAAATATAGACTAAAATAAGACAATTAACAAAAGAAACTAGTCTCTACCATCTAAGATTTTTAATTTAGAAAGATATTTCTGTAAGTTAGATCATGGACAAGGGTATAGTCTGGGGCAATTTTTTAGGAATTGTCAATCATTAGAATGTGTTAATTTACAAGAAAATGTACAACAAGGAGATAGCTTTGGAAATATTTGTAGTGGACTTGTGCCATCTTCTAATTCTATGAAAAAGCTTAGTATATGCTTCTGCTTTATAAACAATAAGCAAACTAAATGTATCACAGAAATGTTGTCAAACAGTACTGCTTTAGACTGATTTTTAATGGACTGAAATCATCATCCAGTACTTTAACAAATTAAAATTTTGTGGCTGTAAGTTAGATTCAAAACAGTTAAGATGCCTAGGAGAAGCTCTTTAAGAGTTTACTAGTGTAGTAACCATTGACCTTCTGTTCAACTTGTGTGATGGAAGTAAATATAATGAAAATTTTAAAGGACTAGAGTCCTCCTCTAGCTCTTTAAAATTTATTAATATGCAAACATTTGACATAACAGATATTGAAGCTGAATCTATAGCAAAAGGTTTAGAATGTTTTTATTCATTAGAGTCAATTCTTCTTCATAGATATACATGAAGGTGTTATATGGACTTAATCAGATAATTGAAGGACTATACTCAAGAATTAATAGCTTGAAAATTCTGAAAATTACATCTTATGAATTAGACAATAGCCAAGGAGATGTCCTTAGAAAATTTCTTGGCAATTGCCAAATATATATTCATATATATTACATCTATCATCAACATTTCTTGTTTAAATCCTCTTATGAAATAAAAGCACGAGTTTTCCTAAAATGGGAATGATTTTACCCAGAGACAAGTTTTCCCAGGGCAAGTTTTTCTGTTCCTGTCTTGTACAGCTATTGCTTTTCTTTAGCAATATATAGAATAGTACTCGTCCAAGTAGAACCAAGTTATACTACAGCAAAAGTATGGCTGTAAAAGATGAGTAGAGAATAAAGAACAAGGGTATCTTCAAAAAGATGGGGTTTGTATTCAGTAAAACTTTACTTTAAAATGCAAAAATGCTGACTAATTCATTTTTTGAATAGGAAATACTTTGATATAAAATACAGAAAATATTCAATAGCAGACTTTTAAAAAAACAGAAGAAACAAAGGAGCAATTCTAATAAGAATTCTGGACAAAACATCCCCTGGAGAAATCTTTCCTTGAATATAATTAAAAATGTCTTGTATTATTTATGATTGTGAAAAATATTTAATAAGTAATATTTATTAGAAAATGTATTTTGAAAAAAATGAAATGCAAAGTTTAGTTATTAAAATAGAAAAAATATTGAAGGATAATTAAAGTAAAATTAAAAGCAACAGTATACAGCCGCGGTCATAAATATCTATACATGAAAAAAAAAATTTTTTTTTTCTATAAAATAATTTTTTTTTGGATTTCTTCAACAAAATTGTTTGTTCTTTTTTTAAATATTTGTTGAAGAATATGTTATAAACCAGAAAATGGATTTAGTTTACTGAAAAAAATATTCTTATATAAAAAAAAGAATGTTTTTTAATTCTATGTTTATTTATCATTAAAAATAGTCCCAAAAAAAATGGCCAAAAATATTTATATAAATTTAATTACATAGTTTGTCAAGGTTTTTTTTCTAAATTTTTGCGTTTTGTCTCAGTCTAAAAACTACTTTTTAATTCTGTTTCCTTTATTGATAATAACTTGCCAAACTCTCTCCCCGATTCCTCTATATAAATTTTTCACAAAATCTCTATTGCTTGTATTGATTTTGTCCACCTCTTCCTGTATCCTGTCCCATAAATGGTCAAGGGTTTTTGGTGTTTGAATTTCATACACTTTAATTTTTAAATAACCCCACAAATTCTCTATGGGGTTGAGGTCTGGAGAGTATGGAGGCCAATCAAGGACTTGAATTCCATTCTCCTCCAGGATATCCATTGTTACTCTGGCAGTGTGTGGGGGTGCATTATCCTGCTGAAAGGTGAAGTTTTCTCCAAATTTTTCCCTCAAAATTGGGAAAACTGTTCCCTGAAGAAATTCGGCATAAATCTCTCCAGAGATGTTGGAGGGAAGTCTTTGGATAAAAACTTCACCATCTGAGGATATACACCCCCACACCATCACTCCTCCTCCACCAACTGGAAGCTTATCTCTAAAGAGCCTTGGCCTGTCATTGAGCTGCCAGGTTAACAGATGATCGGGACCATCCAGCGAAAACCTGGACTCATCTGTGAAGACCACATTTTTATATTCAACTTGGCTCTGAATCCATCCACCCAGTATATTTAATCGTGTGGTTTTTGCTCTTGCTGACAAAGGGCATACCTTCAAAATGGGCAGATACTTTGCTCCATTTTTATTTAGAATCCTTCTAATGGTTCTTTCAGAAAGATCCAGGCTTAAGTTATCCTTAATTTTTTTAGCAGTTGCCAACTCTCTTTTTTCCTGCAATCTTATGCATTCTCTTTTAATTAGTGACTTCAGTCTTTCACTGGCTTTGGATGGTCTTCCCCTTTTGTCAGGTTTTCCTGCTCTTTTGTTCTCACAGATATACTGGAGTGAAGGTTTTGGGATATTTAAGTCCGCCTCAAGTTCTTTATAGGTCATTTCAGCTTTTTTCGCCCTTGCTAGCTCTCTAATTTGAGAATGATATTTCATTTTGACAAAGAAATGTAAGTAATTATCTGCGGAGTCAGATTTGTTCTAAATTCAAATGTTCTAAAAACTATTTAGACAAAAAACATGTTTTTATAGATATTTATGGCCATTTTTAAATTATATAATTTAATTGCAAAAAGCACTTGTTGTCTAAAATTAAAAAAAAAAAGTACTTTTAAAAGCTGAAAAAAACAAATGTTGTATGAAATTACATAAAATACCCTTTAAACAACATCATTCTATTTAAGAAAAATAATTTTATTTCTCAAAATTAGAGAAAAATGAGTTTTTAAAAAAAATATTTTCTTTTTTTTCATGTATAAACATTTTTGACCGCGGCTGTATTTTAGATATGTTATCCAATAGTTGTAATGCTGTTATGGAAGCAACATCAAATTCAGCCCAATATTTGAAAATATCACTTTCAATTCTCTTATAACATTTCTTTTGAAGCCTGCAGACTTTTCCATCACTCAAAAGTTTCTTGTACAGATTAATCAAATCTGACTCTCTTTTTAACTCATCTATTAATAAGTAGAAGGAGCCTTTAGCATATACATTTCTATTCGGGGTCAGGTGCAAATGTACCTGTTAGCAAATATTTCCAACCATGAAAACATTTTAGGAAAGGGTTAGTTTGAATATTTTGATCAATTTATTGTTAGAGGGGCTCCAATTTAGGGTTAGGGAATTGTACACATACATTCGTCAGCTATATTCTACAATAGAGAAGTAGTATTGAACCAGTATTGTACTATGCAGATAGCACTGATAAAGATAAACAGTAGTGACCTAGTTTCACATAGGGTAGTGCATACACATTATGCAGCAATAAAACCTATTGAATTATTTAAAGAATATTTGCTATTTGCAACCTAGCATTAATATTACAATTTATTAATCCATAAATTTATGATTTCCAACTAAAACTAGTTCAATTAATTATCAATTATGCTTAAATTCTAAGTTTAGATTATATTGACTATTCAACAGTATTGTATACACAATACTGTTCTTTTTAACATGCATTAATCAGATATACTTCCTCCTTATATGCTGATGCTAAATTTACTAACTCAATCAATTGAATATCATTATTAAGGTAGAATATAAAAACGGTCAAATATACAATCTACATGTTTTCTTCATTGTTGGACTTGTCCTACTAAAATTGTTACATCTTATGCAACTCTCCAACCTGAGAAATTCAACTATTATTTAGAAGAGGAAAACAATAAAAACATGACCATATTTACAACTTTTCTTTGTCTTCAAATGTTACTTTTGTTTTTGTGAACATTGAAATTTGTGAACTATCAATCCTTAAAAGAGTATATAAACCCTACGAAATTAACAGTTGACAGTTCACTTTTCTAACTGTCAGCTAGTTGTTTAAACTAGCTTGTTTAGAACTAGAAGCTCATTTTACTCAATACATATTCTTTGCACGAAATACTGGTGTTTTGTTAATTAATTTCTACCGAAATTGCCTTTGTTAGACTATTTGTGGACAAACTTTAAAGGTTCTATTTGTTTGAGTACTTTGGCAAGTTGGTAAATGATTGGAAAGGACGATTACAGTTGTGACGAACCAGAAATTCCTACAATTACAATACAACAAAGTACAGGAATATAAAAAACACAGATATAACACTCAATTTCAGATATATTAAGGTAGGCTTCAACCTGCCATGGGTACGTTTGCACCCCCATCCTTTCTATTCAACCTATTATGCCAGCCTTCCAAGTCATTGTTAGTCCTAATTGTTTCTCTGTAGACTGAACAAGTACTTGGAACAAAGAAATCTCCATAAAACCATTGCTTATCCACATAGTCAATTAGCTTGCTGAGGAATTTTTTCTCAGATACTTTGTTTCTGAGAATATCAAAGGTAGCAGGGATGACATCAGTTTTTAGAAATGGTAATGCCAGTAGTTTCTTCATTATCAAATACTCCTCTTCTTTCTTCTTATAAAGAGAACTATAACCTGGTTCTCATATTTTTCTATAGACTGCTTGAGTTCAATGAAAATAGCATCCTCTGATATTTGCATCAGGGTAAACAGACAGAAGTGCTTTCCAAATTGACTTTTCAAAGTCAGTTATGAATTTTTGTGGCAAATGACCATCTGTTATTGCTTTAATTTCCTGTTTTCCAAACAACATTGGTTTGTTAATATTACATTTATAGTTTTTAACCAATTGCTCTACTCACCTTGAACAAAAGCTTATATGCTTTCTTTGATTTTGAGCTCATAAATGCAAAGACCAAAGGAACTTGCTTCAATTCACTGTTCTTTTTTACAAATCCATGAATGGTAAATAGCTGATAAAATGGGTCCTTAACATATTTAAAGGTTCTATCTATAAACCACATCTTTCCATGGGATAGTAATTTTACTTGACTTTGTGTAGAGAATATAATTATTCTTTCATTTTCTCTGCAAATATCATTTATCAGGAAATTATCTGGAACAAAATTTTTGTCAAGAGTGAAGTATAAGCCATCTGGTTCATTAGGATTAAACTGCTGTCTTGTTCTATTAATAAGTCTACAACAGCTATCAATAGATGGAATAGCAAAATTTGATTTTGGAACTTCACTGAGAACATTTTCAGCCAAACATTTTCCTGATGTTATTTTATCATTTTGACCACTTTCTGTTAATTTGTGTCTAATTCTTATTTCCATTTCCAGATTATTATTTCTCTCATGAATATGATTCATTTTGCCAAGGATGAAAGAATTATCTCTTTGGGAAACTCTTGCAGGACACTTCATGGATTTATTTCTGACACTACAAGTCCATTTAACTGTGTTTGCAGTCTTTTCTTTTACAGTATAACTGTATCCTTCATGCAAAAGGAGATTTTTTCCTTTTTGACTCATTCCTTCCAATATTGTAAATGTAGGGTCCATTTCATCTATTCCTTGAATATTTGAGTTATCAAAAGAGTTTTCCATTAAATCATCTTGAGAGACATTTGTCAAATGGTTTCCATTATTTCTATGATCAGATAATTCTTGGTCATTCCCTACAATTTCATCTTTTCCACTTCTTTCTCCAGTAAAAGGGTTATCTTCAACAAAAGTAAGTCTAAAACAGGTTATTCTATTTAATGAGACAAAGCAATTCTTTTTGGAGATATCAGTGCAGGTGGAACATAAATATACATCAGACACTGCAAATATTTAGAAATAAATAAAAATGATAGAATAATAAATGTGAATATTACTTGAAATGCATTTTTTATGAAAGTTTAACTGATGAGAGCAGAGTGAGCATTTGCTTGTGAATTTTCTTTCAAATATTCTATATCTACACATTTGACAGTAGGGAGCCATCACCTGATGAAAAATTAGAAAGTGGACATGACACAATGCCCAAATAAAGATTAAGCAAATAAGTTACTTTTTTTAAATAAATACCTTGGGGGTATGAAAATCTTTGATGAAATATCTATACCAAAATCACCTTGTTTTAAATCAGAAACAATCATTACAGCATGAAGAATAAAAATTGTAGTAAAAAAAGATGGCTACCAGGTATTAAAAACAGGAAGTGGACAAGACTTCCTGTAAAATAGTACTTTTTTCTTTAAATCAAATAATTCTCATTTTAGGTATATTTAAACTAGTTTGAAACACTTTTTATACTAATATTTAATTAGCAATTCAATAAAACATTATTAAGTACAATAAAGAAATTACTTCACTTTTCTAGCTGTACTTTGTTGTATTGTAATTGTAGGAATTTCTGCTTCTTCAGAACAGTATTCGTCCTTTCCAATCATTTATCAATTTACCAAAGTACTGATCCAATTAGAACCTTTCAAGTTCGTCCACAAATAGTCTTAACAAATGTAATTTTGGTAGAAATAATTCAACAAAATACCAGTATTTCGTCCAAAGAATATGTATTGAGTAAATGAGTTTCTAGTTCTAAACAAGTAAGTTTAAACAACCAGTTAATGGTTAAAGAACTGAACTGACAAGCTGGGGAAATGCATTTCCTTTTATACATTTTCCAAAGCTTGGGTTCAAGTGGTCAAAGGATTACAAAGTTGAAATCTGACAGTCTCATAATTCTCATGTAACAAAAATATGAAAGACTGTTATATGACACATATAAAATATAATCCTAAGATTAGGGCCACATGCCAAACATGTGCCACAGCAAACAGGCCTGCCTCATCAGCATCTGGTGTTTGACCTGCATCTTTTCCATGTTCTTTGTTCCTTTGTTAATTCCCCAAGTAGCCACCATCTGTTACAGTCAAAGAGTCTATTTCTTACGAAATAGAGTTCTTTCTAAAGTACTAAAAGCTAACTCTACGAAATAAAAGTCTTTCTAAAGTTCCACCACTATAATTCCTACGAAATATAAGTATTTCTATAGTTGCACCAGTCTAATTCCTATAAAATAGAAGTCTTTCTAATGTACCCTTATATCTAAGTGCACACTAGCTCAAGAGACAATCTGTCCAGGGGACGTTTTGTCCAGGAGATTTTTATCAGGGGATGTTCTGTCCAGGGGACATTCTGTCTGGGTCCCTACTAATAATACCATTTATATTATAGATGTCATTAGTGGTATGCTTTTTTGAATAACAAATATTTGAGAAATCTGATGATTGAGTGAAAAAGAAGAGAAGTGTCAAAAACTTGGTAGAGCTTTACTCATAAAACCCATTCTAAAAATCATTTAGTGTTTACGTTTCATATTGTTTGTTTTTTTTTTATTTCAGTGTATTAGACTTTATTAAAGATTATTTTGAACTGAAATATAGGTTTGTCTCTTCTGCAGAATTTTTTTTATAATTGTACCTATTGAAAGAATGTCTTGCTTCTCTTTCTCAGTAGTTAGCTTATTAAACAAAAACTTTTTGAGCACATACAATGAATAAAATGTCTGAAAATGATAAAACAATTTAAGAAAGACTATTTGCTATTTTCTCGTAATTTTTACATTATAGTGTAAATCATCAAATAGAATTTCACTATCAAATGAAAGATTGTTTCTATGACAATATTCAATAATCATCAATATATCTCTTGTCAATTTCAAATATTCCAGTTTTGAAAAAAATTGGAAAGATAGGAAATTTTTTTCCAAAAATTTCAGATGGTATTCATTTTTTAGCATGATATAACCATTAGAATTTGAAAAAAATGTCATTACTAAAAATATGAAGAGGCAAATCTATAGCTCTCTCCAATTACTAAATAAAAACTGGTAATCTCTGTACTATACTTACAATTGCCAAACGTTGTCTTTGTTATATTTCGCATTACTTTTTCCCTGTGGAGATGAAAGGTTATAATTTGAAAGAGGAGGAGGAGAAGCAGAGAGAGAGAGAGAGAGAGAGAGAGGAGTGAGCAATACCTTTCCATTTCTATCCTTTTTCTCCTTTTGAAGAACAGATCTTGAATGTCAGAAGAAGAATAGAAAAAGGGATTCAATAAACTATTTATAGGTATTAAAGTTGAAACGATTATAGAATAGACATCATTGCTCATGTGAATATCAACAGAAAATGAAATAAGGCCTATATATTAAAAATCAAAAACGTTTCTGTTAAAACTTTTGACCCAATTTAACAACAACAATCACCTAGAGTTGATATTGGCAACCAACAACCCATATTTGTAGCTATTATACAAACAACAGTCCTAAGTAATTTTTGAGATTTTTCCTGTCTCCTTTCACTAGATTTCATCTTTGAAAGTGAATTTTTAGCACTATTCAGCAGATTTCCATACAAGACACAAATTATAACACTGATCAGCAAAGTTGTAACATTAAAGATAATAAATGAATAGAACCATCCATATTCCTTTTCACTTCTTATATGAATGTTAAAGCAGATTGGGGATTTTCCATAGACATTCTGAGAAAGGGAGGGAGGGAGAGAGAGAGAGAGAAAGAGGGAGAGAGGGTGCATTTTAATATATGTCTTAAATTGGTAAAAATCAAAATGGAGGTATTTTTTTTACTGTATATAATGCAAGTGGCAAAATTGATGTTAGAAAGACTTGGAAAAGTACGAAAATAGCTATATATTTACAGAATCTCTTGATTTTTGATAGTAAAAAAGGAAATACAATTGCAAAATATCTTTCTGCAGTTATTAATAAAAGACTTTCTGATGAAAGTAGCAGTGAAAAAGTCATAATTGTTCCTAAAATTTGACAGAATACACTCTGACGCCATATTGGATCATTTTCAATAAAATTATTCTTGTAGAAAGTATCAACAGCAGCAATTGATAGAAAGTGAAAAGATGTTAGAAAATCACCAATATTTAATATTAATCTAAATGACTTTGAAGTTGAAACAAAGATTAGTGATAGTAAGAATGAGATTAGATTAATAATTAATCCAATTAAGCCAAAAATCCAAAAGAATCCTTTGATTAGGTTTGAACTTAATAAATTTGAACATGTATTGAACAGTGATGAAGATGGTTGACAGCTAACTCTGCTACTAACATACTTCCAAGTTAAACAACACAACCTGTATGATTTGCTAATAATTTCTTCAACTCCCTGAATATATTTTGCAATGTTTTCACTTTCATCAACTGGGAAATTTGTGTTGTTCAAGTGTAAAATTCTCAATTCTCTTAGCAATTCAAATGACCTTGAACCAATATGCAAAATATTACATTCGGCCATTTTGAAAGTTTCTAAATTTTTAAAATATCGTAAACTGGAATTTAAATATTTAATAGGATTATTTGAAATGTCCAGGTATTTTAAATGGGAACAGCCTAAAGCCACTAATGAGTTTATATCTTT
>CAJFCJ010000086.1:0-46856 GCA_904063045.1 Dimorphilus gyrociliatus
CTAAATAATAAATAAAATTCTCTAACTCAGCATATTGTTCCTTTTTAAGCATATTTAGCTATCTTCTATTGCGGTAATTAAGAAACATTTTTAATGATTATCTCTTCCTTTTCTAGGCTATTTGGGTTCAAAAAACACTTTTTTATCATAACTCATAAACTTTTCAATTAATTCCTGAGGATTAATTGAGGTATCCTCAACAAGTTGACTTCTTTCAATCAATTGTTCGCCTAGACTTTGTATTTTCTTATTAATTAAACTGTGAAGCGACACTTCTACAGAGTCAGCTGAGAATACAGTGCTTAATAGATTAAACATGATTAGCATGGGCTGCTATAAGTTTCTATACTTTATACTTTTTCTGTAAAAGGACAATTTGATTTTTATATCTCATCAAAATTACTTCAATCTTATAAATATTTGTTTTAAAAAATAATTATTCTATTTCAATTTAGCTAAATTACTAGAAACACTATTTAAATTAAAATATTATGTTATACATTTTTTGATAAATTATTCCCATTTGGTGTTACACGTCAGTTTTTACTTATTTGACAAAAGACAAAAGTTTATAAGAAATAGTTATTGAATAATTTCCACTGAAACATTTATATCATAAAATTTACTTAAAAAAATACAAGTTGAAAATAAATTCTATAACCAAAGAGAATTAAAAATTAGTGAAGTATTTAGTTTTAAATACTATCTTATTTAAAATATAAGTATATCTCTTGCTTAACTGAATTAATGGCTAGACTAGCAATTTATGATAATATAACATAAATTTATAACAAGTTATAGCTTAAATTTTAATTATGAATAGAAAATTAATAAAGGTTGACTTTGTGTCTTCTTTATATTATTTAAGTAGGGTCGAACAATACACCCCTCAAAGAATAAACGCGCCCTAGTTTTCTATTAATTTACTACAAAAAAAACATTTTTTTATTATTTTTGAACTCTTTTTGTTATTTTGGTAACGACAAATAAACACCCCTACCAAAATAGCACAAATCGCTTAGGGTGGGATAAGTAAATCAATAGGATTTTTGATTTTTTTGTCAAAAAAACAATGAACAAACGCCTCTACCAAATTACTACAAAAAATTCCTAATAATTAAATATAAAATTTTTCCTTAAATATTTTTAATTATTAATCAATAAATTTGTCAGTAATCTTAAAAAATTACCTTTATTTAAAATATTATATCAATACATTTTTCAATTCTTAAAACTATAACAATTTTAATTTATTTATTATTTTTTGTACATTTGTGATATATCATATATTTAATTGTTTTGATACGATCTTTATAGTAAAAATAATGTTTTAAAAGTTTTTGACATTTTTTGTCCCATGCCAAAAATTCCTAATATTAATACTTCTACCGAAAAAGATCAATTAATTGCTTATTTAAGAAATACGATATACCCTAATGGTCTTAGTAAATACCAAAAACGTACATTTAAAACCAAAGCACAACAGTTTTTAATAAAAAACAATGAGTTATATTTAAAGAAAGGGCCAGAAATCAGAAAGTATATAAGCAGCTATGATGAAGAAGGAAGAAACACTATAATCTAACAATTTAATTTACCACGCCATGCTTGTTCTAGAAAAATAAAGCAGAATATAGAAGCCCACTATATTAATATTACAGAGTCTTATATAAAAAATTATATTTCATCATGTGAATGATGTCAGAAAGTAGTCCCTATATCTAGTATGCGCCAATTAGACCTATAGTCGTATATAGTGTGTATGAAAGATTACAAGCTGATATAATCGATTTATCTAGATATGCAGAGCTTAATGAAGGATATAAGTACATACTTAGTTTGATAGATTGTTTCTCAAAATATGTATTCAGCTAAAAATTAAAAAATAAACAAGCTTCAACAGTATACAATATTTTTGCAAATATATTCAGAATTGAAGGACCATGGATTATACTACATACGTATAATGGTCGTGAGTTTATAAATAATAATATGCTTGGATTAGTAGTAAATATAATATATCTCACATAACAGGTAGACCCAAACATCCTCAATACCAGGAGTAATAGAGAGGCTTAATAGAACCCTAAAACTGAGGTTAAGGAAAGGATTAGAAGGAACAGAAAAATGGATTAACTTACATGATGATATTGTTTATCAATATAATAATACAATAAATAGCGCTACAACCTTCAAACCTTATGTGTTGTTCAGAGGAAAAGATCCGAACAATGTTAATTTTGACAATATAAAGAACATAATAGACGAATTAGAGATAATAGAGAATTAAATATAGCAGATAAATGTATTCTTGCAGAGATAATAGAGAATTAAATATAGTAAATGTATTCTTGCAAAGGATTTTAGTACAAATATAAATACAAGACGCCATCCTTTAGTTTTATTATATTATAGTGAAATTTATACAGTTATTGATATCTCTAATAACAATTTCACTATTAAAGATGATCTACAAAATCAAAAAATCGTAGACAAATCCCTATTAAAAATATTTATTGAAAAATTTTATATTAAATTAGTAGAAATTTTTGTGGTAATTTGATAGGGGCGTTTATTCGTTAATGTTTGACAAAAAAATCAAAAAATCCTATTAATTTACTTATCCCGCCCTAAGCGATTTGTGCTATTTTGGTATGGGCGTTTATTCGTCCTTACCAAAATAACAAAAAAGGGTTCAAAAATAATTAAAAAAAATTTTTTTTGTGGTAAATTAATAGGAAAACTAGGGGTGTTTATTCGTTGAGGGTGTGTTATTCGTTCTAACACAAATTATAATTTAAATTTCAATTATGAACAGAAAATTAATAAAGATTAGCTTTGTCTCTTCTTTATATTATTTAATGTCTAGTAATTATTAAATATGTTTATAATATGAGTTATATGTTGAATTTATAAAAATTACTCATATCTTCTTTTTATAAGACAAAAATTGTAATAAATAAAATATTATAAACATTTTACTCCTTTTCAAGTTATCAATGTTATATAACTCAAAGGAAAGTCTATTCGTTAATTACTTCCCTAAAGAAATATAAATGAAATAACTAAAACCTTTAATATAAATAAAAATTGTTTAATCTAAACAACATCACCACTTATGTTCTCATTTAATAGCTTCACTTTATTAAAAACATCATTCATAATAGATTCTAGATAATTGGAATAACCATTATTAGCGATGTTTTCATCGTCTTCTATTCCTTTTTAATGTATAGATTTCTTAAGCCATCACCTCCACCGTTTTTAGCTGCAAATTTATCAGAGTCAGAATATAACAATGAAATAATATAAAATTTAATAGGAAAAAACAATTTAAACGCAATGTTAAACATTAAACATATATAAATCATGTTTTTTGTTATACTAGTGAAATCGTAATAAATCATGAGATCAAACATATTTCCAAAATAGCCAATAAACAGCGCAATTAATAAATTAAATACTGAATAAAGAATATCGATAATAAAATTATACCCTGAATTAATAAAGTTAATACCAAATAAAATGATTCCGTTATGGTCTTCCATTTCCTCAGAATTTTTAATTAATATTACTTTTTTACTAATAGTTCTGAAGGTAGTGAAAGTAGAAAATTCCGTAGGTGATTCATAAACTTCTATAGATCCTAACATATCTCTTGTTTTTTTATTAATTTTTAAATCAATATTTTAACAGCCACATCGGGATTTCCAAAGAAAATGTCATATATTGGATAAAAAATGCAAATAGTAGAAATAACTGCAAGAACATATATATTCATAATAAATACATAAATGAATAGAAAAAAGAACCAAAATAAGGCATAAAAAAGAAAAAATATTATTAAATTGCCACCTATAGTGTTTAGTATATTAAAAAAGGTTGTAAAACAAAATATAGGAGCAACTAAACTATAAAAAATAAGAAGTATAATTATAGTACTGCTTTTATGACTAAGTTTGGATTCTAAAAATGTTTGTATTTTATCAAAATAATTATATTTTAGAACCGCTATCTCCATTAGAAATGACAAAAAATGAAGAAAGATATAAGTTACTTTTTGAAGCTTCCTTTTAAATAAATCTGTCTTTATCTTCTCTTCTGATATGTCTGTATCTTTATAAATGTTTATTGCTTCTTTTTTATTAATTGTAAGAATATCATAAAGATAGATACAAACTCTAACTGTAAAATTAAAGTATATCATGTAATGTAGTAAATCTTTCATTGGGGTAGACTCAATCACACTTTTATGAATACCTCCTTTTTTATATTCAAAAAAAGCATAAATTAATACTATAACCAATTTTTGACTTTTTCTAAAAAAAATTGTATTTAACTGATTTCCATTTTAGTTTTTATAATATTCCATTTTGAAAAAAATCTCGAAAAATACGCCTATAGCCAATTTTAGATTCTTTCCAAAAGTGTAATATTAATAATAAAAAAATCATGAGCACCCGCCATTCTGAATAAATAAATAAACAACTTTGTTAAAAATTAATATTGTAATAGTATTAAAATCAGTTCAAGTCTGTTATAAGTGGCTTTTAAATTTTTTATTATATACATACCCCTGACAAAACCCCCTAAAATTTACCAAACAGAAAAAAACTTATAGAGATTTAAAAATACATATTTTTGATTGGTTAAAAAGACAGAAAAAAATATGAACATCAATCTCTTAATTTTAATAATAAATAATTAGCAGGTATAAAGGATACTACACCCCCTTCGATCAATAAAATGATTTTTCAAAAAATAGAGGAAATCTAGGAGAAGGGATTATTAAGTTTTTTTAAAACTTTTTTTTCTTCAAAATTTGGTTATAATAAAAACTAATTGAATAAATTTATTAAAAATACATTGTAAGCTTCAATTACATAGTATTTTATAAATAAATGTTTTGATGTTATTAATTTCATATCTTTGTTAATATTTATGTTATTTCTCCTAATGCATCTTTTTAAAACCGACCATTGGTCTTCAATATTTCGAGTATTTGCAACAGTGTCAGGATCTATAAATTTATTCTATGATTTACTTTGTCATGAATAAATCCCTTTTCTGTTAATCCATCATATCCTGCCCAAGAGTCTGTATAAGTTAGTATAGTATCTTGCTGTACATATTTATCAACTATATCATTTATAGTTTGCTTTCTTCTATTATTTACCTCTACAAACCCCTTTTTTTTAGTCATTACAGTGGGATGTGAAGTTATAGCATCCTTTTTCAAAAAGCGTGTGATGAAAAATTAATTTAATGAGGAATTAAAACTTTTGTTAATGTATTCTTTTTTGGTTGGAAAAAAATTTGGTATCTATTTTTTGTTTCAAAGCCATAAAATCTACATAAGATTCATATTTGTGCTCAAGTAATATTTTAATTACCTCGTTTATTTTTATAATTGCATCTTTATATTCTGTTTTTAATTCTTTAAAGTCAACTGCTTGACTTTCTTTTACTTCTATCTCATCAGAATTTGAATTTTCTGTTTCATCTTTTATATCGTCTTCTCTGGTCGTTATTTTTTTACCTTTGTAAATCGGACTTGCTTTATTTCAGTAATTCAAAACTATTTTTGTGGGAATTGATTTTATTGCTTGAGAATTCCAAGTAAATACTTCATATATACTTACTTTTTTTTATTGAATCGCAATAGTTCATGTCTAACATTCCATGTTTATTTACCATATAAGTTTTTAAGTAATTATAACATTTTTCTTTGAATGACTTTATTATTACCATATCAAGAGTTTGTAATAAATTTGTTGCGTTAGCAGTTATAAATAAAAATCTAACATGAGAGAAACTGTTGATCTTGTCTCCCAAAAATTTATCTTAAACAACGCATATTTTTCGTTTTGATCGTTTCATTTCTTTATTTATATCCTAAAAATACAAAAAAAGTTTTCTTTAGTGCCCAAGTTGTTTTATTTGTAGTGTATTTTATCTTAATGCTGTTTAATGGTTTGTTCTTTAGTTTTCTAGGCTTTTTTGAGTTTTCTACAATTAACGTGCCCAAAAAATCTCCATTTATATTTACTGGCGCTATAACCGATATCCTTGTTTTAGTTTTCGAAATTCCTTTTGAACTTTATTTTTTATCTTTTTGTATATAAGATCTGTTGTTTGGTTGCTTATAAAAAGACTTGTTTCATCACTATTAAAAATATTTTCTGAAGAATATGATTGTTTTACTGATTCAAACTCTTTCAAAAAAATTTCAACTTCTGATTCGTTAGCTTTTGATATTGTCTGATGAATTTTAACACTTTTTAATTGATTTTCTTCGATAAACTTGCTTATAGAATAATCTTTATACTTATATCCTCAAATTGTAGATTGTTTTTTTAATAGTTTTTAGTGGTTGTTTTAGCCGGTTTTTCGATAAAGGAAATCCACTTTTTGCTAGGTTTTTAAATTTTCTCTAGAATGTGTTTATCGAACTCTTGATATTTATTAATTCTTGTTTTATTTTCTGGTAAATTTTTTTGTTCTAATATAAAGTGTAGATTATTTTAATGATTTAACTTGGAAAATAGTAACACCAAAGTTGTTGGCTATATTTTTATATCCCCATTTTGGATTTTCTACAATCTTCCGCGTAATTTCCTCTTTCTTTTTAATTATCAGTTTTTTTTTCCAGAGTTTCCATAGGTGCGCTAGAATTTATATTGTAAAATAACATATTATATATTTGATAAATAGGAAAATTTTAGTATAAATAAAAAAAATAAAATGCGTGCGATGACTCTTAAAGTAGAATTAAACATGTAATAATTTAGAAACTATTAAAATTTATCAAATGAAGCTTTAGTTCCGTCTAAACAACATAATTTAATGTTATAGACTGTTTTATAGAAAGTTTACAACGTTTTTCATGTTTATTGCTGGGGGAAAGTTCGCCCAGTGTATTAAATTCTTTTTTTGAATCATAAAGCCGGAGGTCACATAGTTTATGTAGTATATTGTGCCATACATGGATTATTGCTGTTTTAAGGTCTGCTATTTCTTGGGATTATACTTTTAAATTTCACATTTAATATATTCCCATAGATTTTCTATTAGATTAAGACCTGGAGATTGGGAGGACCAAGAAAGCACTTTAATAATTTAAAATTCTTTTGTTATACTGCCTGGATGCTTAGGATCATTGTCGTGTAATGAAATTGAAGTTTTTTCTTCTATTAATCTCCTAGCTGGTGTTATTAGTTCATCTTTCAACCCCTCAAATTAGTCGAGAACATTCATTCTTTGATATATTATTTTAACTTTTACAAATCCATTATAAGTAAACCATCCCCAGTCCAAAATATTGCTTCTGCCAATCTTTAATGTTTCTTACGAATTCTTTTTTATATATCCTTTCCCAGTTTCTCTTTAGACTTTGACATTTTCATCTGAATGGAATAAATTAAATTTACTTTCATCCGTGAAAAGCTGTTTTTAAGCTCATTAATTTAGCTAAAAAAATACTTTTAAATATTGCAAGTCTTCGTTATACAGTGGTGTGCAAAAAAAATGGGCCACCCCTTTTTTCATAAATATAATACATATAAGACTATTTTAGAAATGAAGTGTAATAAGCGACTTTACTAGTTAATAAACTCTTAAATATTTATATGGGTGTTTTTTCTTAAAACCTTTTTTCGTTTATTTTTAATTAAATTGTAAAAAACTAGTGTTCAAAAAAAATGGGCCACTAAAATTTAATAATCTGTATGTCTTCCTTTAGCATTATATATAGCCAATACCCTTTTATGAAAACTCATTATATATGGTTGTAATATTTCTGGTGTAATAGAGTTCCATATTTTAAGTATTTCTTCTTTTAACTCTGCCTTCTTAAGTTTCCCTTTTTTCTTTAAACAACTCTTAATATATGCCCATATATGCTCTATTGGATTTAAATTAAGGCTCTGAGCAGGCCATTCTAGTGTTTCGATATTTTCTTCCTCTAACCATTGGGTCACAAGCCTAGATGTGTGCTTTGGATCATTATCATGTTGAAAATAAACT
This sequence comes from Dimorphilus gyrociliatus, assembly GCA_904063045.1. Lineage (NCBI taxonomy): Eukaryota > Metazoa > Annelida > Polychaeta > Dinophilidae > Dimorphilus > Dimorphilus gyrociliatus. Next base: position 8,026 of record CAJFCJ010000086.1, read on the forward strand.
GATTAAGACCCATTTTAGATGCAGAGGAACGGAGATTTTGTGCTAACACTTGTTTATATGCTGCTCCAGTCATTGTATCCTCAATAAAAACTAATTTTCCAGTGCCTCTATATGATATTGCACCCCATACCATAATGTTTCCACCGCCATGTTTAACAGTGGGAACAATATTCTTACTATGATGTCTTTCACCTTTATAATACCTTACATATCTTGCTCCATCGCTACTAAAAAGATTAAATTTAACTTCATCTGAAAAAATAATAGTCTTTAAAGTTTCATTAGACATGCCTAAAAACTTCTCTGATAACTCGAACCATTTTTTGATATTTTTTGGTCTTAATAAAGGCTTCTTTATAGCTATATCAGTTAGTAACCCTATGCTTTAAGTGTTCTTGACGCAGTTGATCTTGATATCATGATATCGAACACTTTACTTACCTTTTTTGTTATTTCTAGTGACGTTATAAAAGGATTTTCTTGGTGTTTACGCCTAATAAAGTCTTTAATGGTATTACAAAGGATAGGTTTTCTTCCAGAACCATATTTTCGGTTTATAGGAGATCCTGTTCTGTATAGTTTGGCTATTCTTTGTACTGTATATCTCCCAATGTTTCTCTTAATAGAAATAGAGTTTCATGTCATTCCATTTTTTAAATCTTCAACTATCAGGGCCTTTTCTAGATTACTGAGATGTTTAGACATAGGGCAAGAAAAAATTACACTCTATGAGTCAAAATGGAGGGAAATTTTCAGGTGGCCCATTTTTTTTGAACACTAGTTTTTTACAATTTAATTAAAAATAAACGAAAAAAGGTTTTAAAGAAAAAACACCCATATAAATATTTAAGAGTTTATTAACTAGTAAAGTCGCTTATTACACTTCATTTCTAAAATAGTCTTATATGTATTATATTTATGAAAAAAGGGGTGGCCCATTTTTTTTGCACACCACTGTATAACGAAGACTTGCAATATTTAAAAGTATTTTTTTAGCTAAATTAATGAGCTTAAAAACAGCTTTTCACGGATGAAAGTAAATTTAATTTATTCCATTCAGATGAAAATGTCAAAGTCTAAAGAGAAACTGGGAAAGGATATATAAAAAAGAATTCGTAAGAAACATTAAAGATTGGCAGAAGCAATATTTTGGACTGGGGATGGTTTACTTATAATGGATTTGTAAAAGTTAAAATAATATATCAAAGAATGAATGTTCTCGACTAATTTGAGGGGTTGAAAGATGAACTAATAACACCAGCTAGGAGATTAATAGAAGAAAAAACTTCAATTTCATTACACGACAATGATCCTAAGCATCCAGGCAGTATAACAAAAGAATTTTAAATTATTAAAGTGCTTTCTTGGTCCTCCCAATCTCCAGGTCTTAATCTAATAGAAAATCTATGGGAATATATTAAATGTGAAATTTAAAAGTATAATCCCAAGAAATAGCAGACCTTAAAACAGCAATAATCCATGTATGGCACAATATACTACATAAACTATGTGACCTCCGGCTTTATGATTCAAAAAAAGAATTTAATACACTGGGCGAACTTTCCCCCAGCAATAAACATGAAAAACGTTGTAAACTTTCTATAAAACAGTCTATAACATTAAATTATGTTGTTTAGACGGAACTAAAGCTTCATTTGATAAATTTTAATAGTTTCTAAATTATTACATGTTTAATTCTACTTTAAGAGTCATCGCACGCATTTTATTTTTTTTATTTATACTAAAATTTTCCTATTTATCAAATATATAATATGTTATTTTACAATATAAATTCTAGCGCACCTATGGAAACTCTGGAAAAAAAAACTGATAATTAAAAAGAAAGAGGAAATTACGCGGAAGATTGTAGAAAATCCAAAATGGGGATATAAAAATATAGCCAACAACTTTGGTGTTACTATTTTCCAAGTTAAATCATTAAAATAATCTACACTTTATATTAGAACAAAAAAATTTACCAGAAAATAAAACAAGAATTAATAAATATCAAGAGTTCGATAAACACATTCTAGAGAAAATTTAAAAACCTAGCAAAAAGTGGATTTCCTTTATCGAAAAACCGGCTAAAACAACCACTAAAAACTATTAAAAAAACAATCTACAATTTGAGGATATAAGTATAAAGATTATTCTATAAGCAAGTTTATCGAAGAAAATCAATTAAAAAGTGTTAAAATTCATCAGACAATATCAAAAGCTAACGAATCAGAAGTTGAAATTTTTTTGAAAGAGTTTGAATCAGTAAAACAATCATATTCTTCAGAAAATATTTTTAATAGTGATGAAACAAGTCTTTTTATAAGCAACCAAACAACAGATCTTATATACAAAAAGATAAAAAATAAAGTTCAAAAGGAATTTCGAAAACTAAAACAAGGATATCGGTTATAGCGCCAGTAAATATAAATGGAGATTTTTTGGGCACGTTAATTGTAGAAAACTCAAAAAAGCCTAGAAAACTAAAGAACAAACCATTAAACAGCATTAAGATAAAATACACTACAAATAAAACAACTTGGGCACTAAAGAAAACTTTTTTTTGTATTTTTAGGATATAAATAAAGAAATGAAACGATCAAAACGAAAAATATGCGTTGTTTAAGATAAATTTTTGGGAGACAAGATCAACAGTTTCTCTCATGTTAGATTTTTATTTATAACTGCTAACGCAACAAATTTATTACAAACTCTTGATATGGTAATAATAAAGTCATTCAAAGAAAAATGTTATAATTACTTAAAAACTTATATGGTAAATAAACATGGAATGTTAGACATGAACTATTGCGATTCAATAAAAAAAAGTAAGTATATATGAAGTATTTACTTGGAATTCTCAAGCAATAAAATCAATTCCCACAAAAATAGTTTTGAATTACTGAAATAAAGCAAGTCCGATTTACAAAGGTAAAAAAATAACGACCAGAGAAGACGATATAAAAGATGAAACAGAAAATTCAAATTCTGATGAGATAGAAGTAAAAGAAAGTCAAGCAGTTGACTTTAAAGAATTAAAAACAGAATATAAAGATGCAATTATAAAAATAAACGAGGTAATTAAAATATTACTTGAGCACAAATATGAATCTTATGTAGATTTTATGGCTTTGAAACAAAAAATAGATACCAAATTTTTTTCCAACCAAAAAAAGAATACATTAACAAAAGTTTTAATTCCTCATTAAATTAATTTTTCATCACACGCTTTTTGAAAAAGGATGCTATAACTTCACATCCCACTGTAATGACTAAAAAAAAGGGGTTTGTAGAGGTAAATAATAGAAGAAAGCAAACTATAAATGATATAGTTGATAAATATGTACAGCAAGATACTATACTAACTTATACAGACTCTTGGGCAGGATATGATGGATTAACAGAAAAGGGATTTATTCATGACAAAGTAAATCATAGAATAAATTTATAGATCCTGACACTGTTGCAAATACTCGAAATATTGAAGACCAATGGTCGGTTTTAAAAAGATGCATTAGGAGAAATAACATAAATATTAACAAAGATATGAAATTAATAACATCAAAACATTTATTTATAAAATACTATGTAATTGAAGCTTACAATGTATTTTTAATAAATTTATTCAATTAGTTTTTATTATAACCAAATTTTGAAGAAAAAAAAGTTTTAAAAAAAACTTAATAATCCCTTCTCCTAGATTTCCTCTATTTTTTGAAAAATCATTTTATTGATCGAAGGGGGTGTAGTATCCTTTATACCTGCTAATTATTTATTATTAAAATTAAGAGATTGATGTTCATATTTTTTTCTGTCTTTTTAACCAATCAAAAATATGTATTTTTAAATCTCTATAAGTTTTTTTCTGTTTGGTAAATTTTAGGGGGTTTTGTCAGGGGTATGTATATAATAAAAATTTAAAAGCCACTTATAACAGACTTGAACTGATTTTAATACTATTACAATATTAATTTTTAACAAAGTTGTTTATTTATTTATTCAGAATGGCGGGTGCTCATGATTTTTTTATTATTAATATTACACTTTTGGAAAGAATCTAAAATTGGCTATAGGCGTATTTTTCGAGATTTTTTTCAAAAATGGAATATTATAAAAACTAAAATGGAAATCAGTTAAATACAATTTTTTTTAGAAAAAGTCAAAAATTGGTTATAGTATTAATTTATGCTTTTTTTGAATATAAAAAAAGGAGGTATTCATAAAAGTGTGATTGAGTCTACCCCAATGAAAGATTTACTACATTACATGATATACTTTAATTTTACAGTTAGAGTTTGTATCTATCTTTATGATATTCTTACAATTAATAAAAAAGAAGCAATAAACATTTATAAAGATACAGACATATCAGAAGAGAAGATAAAGACAGATTTATTTAAAAGGAAGCTTCAAAAAGTAACTTATATCTTTCTTCATTTTTTGTCATTTCTAATGGAGATAGCGGTTCTAAAATATAATTATTTTGATAAAATACAAACATTTTTAGAATCCAAACTTAGTCATAAAAGCAGTACTATAATTATACTTCTTATTTTTTATAGTTTAGTTGCTCCTATATTTTGTTTTACAACCTTTTTTAATATACTAAACACTATAGGTGGCAATTTAATAATATTTTTTCTTTTTTATGCCTTATTTTGGTTCTTTTTTCTATTCATTTATGTATTTATTATGAATATATATGTTCTTGCAGTTATTTCTACTATTTGCATTTTTTATCCAATATATGACATTTTCTTTGGAAATCCCGATGTGGCTGTTAAAAATATTGATTTAAAAATTAATAAAAAAACAAGAGATATGTTAGGATCTATAGAAGTTTATGAATCACCTACGGAATTTTCTACTTTCACTACCTTCAGAACTATTAGTAAAAAAGTAATATTAATTAAAAATTCTGAGGAAATGGAAGACCATAACGGAATCATTTTATTTGGTATTAACTTTATTAATTCAGGGTATAATTTTATTATCGATATTCTTTATTCAGTATTTAATTTATTAATTGCGCTGTTTATTGGCTATTTTGGAAATATGTTTGATCTCATGATTTATTACGATTTCACTAGTATAACAAAAAACATGATTTATATATGTTTAATGTTTAACATTGCGTTTAAATTGTTTTTTCCTATTAAATTTTATATTATTTCATTGTTATATTCTGACTCTGATAAATTTGCAGCTAAAAACGGTGGAGGTGATGGCTTAAGAAATCTATACATTAAAAAAGGAATAGAAGACGATGAAAACATCGCTAATAATGGTTATTCCAATTATCTAGAATCTATTATGAATGATGTTTTTAATAAAGTGAAGCTATTAAATGAGAACATAAGTGGTGATGTTGTTTAGATTAAACAATTTTTATTTATATTAAAGGTTTTAGTTATTTCATTTATATTTCTTTAGGGAAGTAATTAACGAATAGACTTTCCTTTGAGTTATATAACATTGATAACTTGAAAAGGAGTAAAAATGTTTATAATATTTTATTTATTACAATTTTTGTCTTATAAAAAGAAGATATGAGTAATTTTTATAAATTCAACATATAACTCATATTATAAACATATTTAATAATTACTAGACATTAAATAATATAAAGAAGAGACAAAGCTAATCTTTATTAATTTTCTGTTCATAATTGAAATTTAAATTATAATTTGTGTTAGAACGAATAACACACCCCTCAACGAATAAACACCCCTAGTTTTCCTATTAATTTACCACAAAAAAAATTTTTTTTAATTATTTTTGAACCCTTTTTTGTTATTTTGGTAAGGACGAATAAACGCCCATACCAAAATAGCACAAATCGCTTAGGGCGGGATAAGTAAATTAATAGGATTTTTGATTTTTTTGTCAAACATTAACGAATAAACGCCCCTATCAAATTACCACAAAAAATTTCTACTAATTTAATATAAAATTTTTCAATAAATATTTTTAATAGGGATTTGTCTACGATTTTTTGATTTTGTAGATCATCTTTAATAGTGAAATTGTTATTAGAGATATCAATAACTGTATAAATTTCACTATAATATAATAAAACTAAAGGATGGCGTCTTGTATTTATATTTGTACTAAAATCCTTTGCAAGAATACATTTATCTGCTATATTTAATTCTCTATTATCTCTAATTCGTCTATTATGTTCTTTAGTGTATTGTCTAACATAATTTATGATCTATCTCTTGCTAACTATAGAACATCCATATTGTCAAAATTAACATTGTTCGGATCTTTTCCTCTGAACAACACATAAGGTTTGAAGGTTGTAGCGCTATTTATTGTATTATTATATTGATAAACAATATCATCATGTAAGTTAATCCATTTTTCTGTTCCTTCTAATCCTTTCCTTAACCTCAGTTTTAGGGTTCTATTAAGCCTCTCTATTACTCCCTGGTATTGAGGATGTTTGGGTCTACCTGTTATGTGAGATATATTATATTTACTACATAATCCAAGCATATTATTATTTATAAACTCACGACCATTATACGTATGTAGTATAATCCATGGTCCTTCAATTCTGAATATATTTGCAAAAATATTGTATACTGTTGAAGCTTGTTTATTTTTTAATTTTTAGCTGAATACATATTTTGAGAAACAATCTATCAAACTAAGTATGTACTTATATCCTTCATTAAGCTCTGCATATCTAGATAAATCGATTATATCAGCTTGTAATCTTTCATACACACTATATACGACTATAGGTCTAATTGGCGCATACTAGATATAGGGACTACTTTCTGACATCATTCACATGATGAAATATAATTTTTTATATAAGACTCTGTAATATTAATATAGTGGGCTTCTATATTCTGCTTTATTTTTCTAGAACAAGCATGGCGTGGTAAATTAAATTGTTAGATTATAGTGTTTCTTCCTTCTTCATCATAGCTGCTTATATACTTTCTGATTTCTGGCCCTTTCTTTAAATATAACTCATTGTTTTTTATTAAAAACTGTTGTGCTTTGGTTTTAAATGTACGTTTTTGGTATTTACTAAGACCATTAGGGTATATCGTATTTCTTAAATAAGCAATTAATTGATCTTTTTCGGTAGAAGTATTAATATTAGGAATTTTTGGCATGGGACAAAAAATGTCAAAAACTTTTAAAACATTATTTTTACTATAAAGATCGTATCAAAACAATTAAATATATGATATATCACAAATGTACAAAAAATAATAAATAAATTAAAATTGTTATAGTTTTAAGAATTGAAAAATGTATTGATATAATACTTTTAAATAAAGGTAATTTTTTAAGATTACCTGACAAATTTATTGATTAATAATTAAAAATATTTAAGGAAAAATTTTATATTTAATTATTAGGAATTTTTTGTAGTAATTTGGTAGAGGCGTTTGTTCATTGTTTTTTGACAAAAAAATCAAAAATCCTATTGATTTACTTATCCCCACCCTAAGCGATTTGTGCTATTTTGGTAGGGGTGTTTATTTGTCGTTACCAAAATAACAAAAAAGAGTTCAAAAATAATAAAAAAATGTTTTTTTTGTAGTAAATTAATAAGAAAACTAGGGCGCGTTTATTCTTTGAGGGGTGTATTGTTCGACCCTACATTAAATAATATAAAGAAGACACAAAGTCAACCTTTATTAATTTTCTATTCATAATTAAAATTTAAGCTATAACTTGTTATAAATTTATGTTATATTATCATAAATTGCTAGTCTAGCCATTAATTCAGTTAAGCAAGAGATATACTTATATTTTAAATAAGATAGTATTTAAAACTAAATACTTCACTAATTTTTAATTCTCTTTGGTTATAGAATTTATTTTCAACTTGTATTTTTTTAAGTAAATTTTATGATATAAATGTTTCAGTGGAAATTATTCAATAACTATTTCTTATAAACTTTTGTCTTTTGTCAAATAAGTAAAAACTGACGTGTAACCACCAAATGGGAATAATTTATCAAAAAAATGTATAACATAATATTTTAATTTAAATAGTGTTTCTAGTAATTTAGCTAAATTGAAAATAGAATAATTATTTTTTAAACAAATATTTATAAGATTGAAGTATATTTTGATGAGATATAAAAATCAAAATTGTCCTTTTACAGAAAAAGTATAAAGTATAGAAACTTATAGCAGCCCATGCTAATCATGTTTAATCTATTAAGCACTGTATTCTCAGCTGACTCTGTAGAAGTGTCGCTTCACAGTTTAATTAATAAGAAAATACAAAGTCTAGGCGAACAATTGATTGAAAGAAGTCAACTTGTTGAGGATACCTCAATTAATCCTCAGGAATTAATTGAAAAGTTTATGAGTTATGATAAAAAAGTGTTTTTGAACCCAAATAGCCTAGAAAAGGAAGAGATAATCATTAAACAATGTTTCTTAATTACCGCAATAGAAGATACGCTAAATATGCTTAAAAAGGAACAATATGCTGAGTTAGAGAATTTTATTTATTATTTAGATAGCAAACTTTCAGATCCAGATACTTTTGTTCATAATAAACCATGGATTTTAAATGAAAACCATTTACAAAGAAAAGATGATAGTATTGATTCTAAAAAAAAAACTAGAAAACTAAAAGAAACTATGCAAAATAAGTCTAAATTGAGATCAGAAAATGACTCGATGTTTGATGAATCTTCTAAATCAATTCATGTCAAAAATTTAAGGTTAGGTAAGATTGTTATTCGGAACTTCCATTGTAATTCCATATTCAACGAAGAACCTAAAAATTCTATAGGAAAGGAGATTTTAAGTTCATTGGAGGTTGATATAAATCCCTCTTCCGAAGATGAATATTCATCTAATACAGTTGATTCTACAGAGCTATCTTCAGATGATAAAGATATATCAAGAACTTCTAAGCAAACAGACCAAGATAGTAGCTCTAGTGATGATGATTACCAAAAGGAAGATCTAGAAGAAGGAATTAACAATAGTGAAGAAACCAAACCATTGCTAGAGGACTTTAATAGGGAGTTCAAAGAAAACGGTGAAGTAGTTACGAAGTATTACACTAATAATAAGTATGAAACACTAAAAGAAGATGAAGCTTGTAATAGTACTAAGCGAAATGATGAAAAACAGCCAGAAACCGAAGTTATAAAGTCTGGTTTGAATAAAGAAAATGAACGAATAATTTCAGAGTCGCATGAAATTAATAGTAATTGATTTAATCTTCTAATTAATTAAAATTATTAATGGAAAATGTAATTTAATGTAGTTTTTAATAGTTTTAGATTTTATTCGTGCCTTTTGTTGATTTTATTAAATCAATATCCTATTGGTTAAATACATCCTCTATATAAATAAGTTACTTTTAATCACCTTTGATGGTCTTAGTTAATATAAAACTAAACTTATGATAAAATAGAGTGATTTTAAGGAACTAAAAAAATGTTACCAAAAAGTAACAACAATAATCTGACTGTATATATAAATTAAAAGCGCTCTTTAATTATTAGGATATATTGAGTATAATAATAGCATTTCTATTATTTCTATTTCGAAACTCTTGGAAACATAAAATTCTTTATTTAATATTAAAAAAATTCTATTTTAGGATTATCACTATTTCTAACTTAAATTAAGTTTATATATTGCAAACTATAAATAAACAATGAATACTGTTCTGCAATAACCTTGAACTTTAGTGAACCCCTCATTTCATCTCTAATGCCTTAATTTGGTGCTTATTTCAAATATTTGTTTTATTATCAAATTCATTTAATAGGCTTTTTATAAAATGTGGGAAAATTATAAATGTTTTGCTATAAATTTCACGACTTTGACCTATTTTTTTATTAGTTTAGCCCCGCAATTCTGACGAATTAAGAAAAGTTTTATGAATAAAAAATCAAAAAAGTCAATTTAAAGCTATTTTCAACAAAAATATAGTTTAAAGTTTTCTGTTTAGTTGTTTAACATATAAACCGATTATTTTTTTTGAGCTAATAAAAATTATAAGTCATTGTTCAATTTCATAAAAAAAAACTTAAATAGATATTTAGTATAAATGAGAAATACCACTTTAATTTAAAAATAATATAAATTTACTGATATCCCGACAATTATTAAAAAATCAAAAGGTCGATCTCTTTGCATTAAATACTCTTGAAAATAGATTTTTAAGTGGATAATATTCTGTTTTTCCATTTAAATAGTTTTTATAATGTTCTACACCATCCTTGTAAGCTCTTATATATTTTTTTTTATACTTGATTTGCTGTTTATCTGAAACTTTTATCGCATTTAATCTTACCATATTATGACCGTCGAGCTCTTTAATGTTAAAAGGTGGGTCAACATCAGCATCCGTTGAATCTGAGTAATCCACAATCGATTTCATTGTTCTTTCAATAATACATTTTATTGTTTTTGTTTCTGGAAAAAAAGATGTCATTAATTTATCACAAATAGTAAGACTTAGCTTATTTTCTACGATTAAACTACCTAATAAATAAACGTTATAGTCCAAATGAATAGTAAATCCATATAATGGTTGGCCTAAATAATTATAATCATAGATATTATATGTAATGATCTCCTTAAAGTATTTGATGAAGGTGAAAGGCGGGGTTAAATGCTGGATAATATCTATATCGTCAATATATTGCTCAACATCACTATGTACCCCTGTTGGTGATATTAAGTTTACGGCATTTGACACTATTTTATCATTCTTACAAATTATACACTCAATTTCTGGATTTTCTGTAGAAAAATAAAGAGGATTAAAATTTAAAATACATGGCTTGGCATGGAATTTATGTTTACACGAAAATATTACCTTGAATGTATCATCTGTAAAATGCTTGTTACAATAATCACACATGTTAATACTCAATGCATCATTTAATTGCTTCAAATCATATAAAACATTCCTTATTGTACCATCTTCTTTTATATGATCCGTATATAAATGAAATTTCATTGAATTTTTTAAAGCGGATAGACTCTTAATGACTTCATCAACTTTCATACTATTAATTTTTCGAACTAATACATATAACCTCTTTTTGAAGCTAGATAAATCATCTCTAAACATATTCAGTCTTAAATACAAAATATATTCATCATATAAAGAAATTATATCATCACTTCTATTCCCAAGTCGCTCTTTCAGTTCGTAATTGTCTAATGCTTTTTTTAGAAACTTCATCTTAATGTTTAGATCGGCCACAAGCTTTTCTTCACTTTGCTGAAATCTTTTTGTTTTTAACTCTAGCGTCGAATTCATATCTTTAATTCTCGAAAAAACATGCGCTTTGTTATAACCAATTAAAAAGTTAATCATATAATTAAAGAAAGAAATCATGGATACAAAAATAAATTCTTTTAAATTTTGTTAACACGTGTTTTTACTCTGTTTGTTAAAAGTGATAAATTGTTATAAAAACTCTTAATAAAATAAGAAAACATCTTACAATATTGAATCTATTAGCCTTTCTTATTAAATATAAAAAAATAGGCTCTAGTCAATAAACAATCAACACTCATTTATATATTTTTAGTAACGTTATATTTTTGATCAACCTTCCCTAAATAGCATGGAATTTGGAAATTAGTTTACAACTTGTTTTTCACCAGAACCTCCATATTATTTAAATATTAGAATATTTATTGAAAATCATTTTACGCTTTATTTCAACTAAAGTCATATTTATTTACAAAAAGGAGATCTTTTTTCTTAAGATGTAAAAAGCTAAAAGTTTTACAAATATTAGATAAATAGATGTTTTGATAAACTTAAGCTTTGTTGAAACCAATCTAAAATTTAGTAAATATAAATTTTAAAATTTTCTTTCTATTATTACACTATTGAAAGTGAAGTTAGGTATTCTAAAAAAAAAGCTTCCAAGATTAAAATAACTAAAAAGAGTTTATTGAATATCATATAATACATATTTGTTTTTATACAAAATTTTCTATAAATTGAATTCTCATTCTATATTAGTATAAGTTTTATATAAAAATCCCCTCTTATATTGGATAAGCACTAGTTACAAGAAATAAAATATTCTGTTTTAAGATTAAAGTTAGAGAAATAATAACATTATTAGTAATAGCAACGAAAAGACAGCGTTTTTTAATCTAAAATCTAGATATCATCTCAAAAAGTTATAAAATAGGAATTATCGAAAGAATACCGAATTCTAGTAGAAGAAACTCTTTTTTCGTATATCTATAAAGATTTTATTAAGGACCGTTTAAAAAATTCACTTTTGTCATCAAAATAGGTGTTAAAATTTATATCAGTCAATGTTTTTACAAATACTATAAGAAAAACATTAAATAAGCTCCAGTACTAAACATTATTTATCTAGATTAATCAATCAATACGGGAACCATTAAGGGAGTAAAGACTAGATATTAATGAAACAATGTTATATGGGGATAAATTTAGATTCCTACTATGTGAATGTGATAGAAAGGAGTTGTTATGAATAAAATAATAAGAGGTTTAAAACCCAAAACGATTTAATCTAAACAAACCATACTTTTGAAGAGAAATTAATATACGGGAATGTATGTATTAAAAGGCCTAGGAAACCATGTCCAGAACATTTCAAATTATACTATCTTAATATTAAAAATGCATTGATAAAGGCTAATCTAGCAGATTTATTTTTCAATAAGACAATACTTTTTGTCACGTGTCTAAAGTCAAAAAACAACTTAAAAAAAATGAAATAGGGGAAATAAGCTTTTTCATAAGATCACAATATCTAAACCTATAGATGTTATTTTTTTGAACTATTAGTAAAAGTAAATTGAAAAAGTACATAAAATCACTGATTATATCAGATATGTAAACTAACGAATTATGGAATAATACAATAGAAGAATTCAAGTCTAAATATTTAAAATCAATAAAAATAGTTTTAAGCTACATTAACAAATAAAATACCTTTAATTAATTATTAAATATAATTTTCTAAATCCTATAATTTTTTTCACAAAATATCTAAAAATTATAAAAAAAAATAAAATAACAAACATTTATTATAAAACATCCAATAAAACTTTATCAATTATATAAATTCATTCTTTTTATAGTATTTGTTTTTCAGAGAATCATAAAAAGATAAATTTTTTAAAAAAATTATATAAATTTATATTCAATTTTATAAAACAATTTCAATATTAAAGCTTTTTTAAAAAACAATTTTATTTTCAAAATTGAATCTAAAAAAAACACTTTTAATAATTTTTTTACAAATTTTCTGTAAATTCTAACAATTTATCCACCTGTCTAGCTTCAACAATATTTTCATCTTTGACATTTTCACTAATAATTAAAGCTTCCATGCTTTGATCTATATTTCCATGAATTTTACCATCTAATATTAATAACCTAAGCTTATTCTCTACTAAGCTTTTATCAAAGTTTAGTTTATCTGCGATAAATTGTATCTTAAGTTGTGAATAAGGTTTGACTATTTTTAAAATGTTAGCATTTAAGGTTAAGTCGTATAAATACTCTAAATGTTTCTTTAAAAAGTCATCTAAAATTTCATAATTCTCACTTAAAAGTTCATTAAAACTTTTAAGATTTTTATTTTCACAAGATTTTTTAATTTTCATCATAAATTCTATTATTTTTTCATTTATGCAAATTCTATAATTTTTATTTTCAAAAATTCCATTAATTTCTTCAAATTTTTTTAAAATAATTTTACATAAAATTAAGTAACTCAAACATTTCAAATATTCATTATTTTTATAGTCTTTTGAGATGTCTAGAGCTTCTAAAAAGTAGGCAGTTGCAGCCAAATAGCTTCTATCATCACAAGAGTACATACCACTCCTCATATCTATCTCTGACATAATCTTAGGATTATACAAACCTAGTGCTAATGCTCTCGCACTTGTCAATGCACTTTTAGCTTTTGAACTGTTTTTAATAGAATAATAAACCTTACTTTCAATTACATACAAAGTTATTAACTTTATTTTACATCAATCTTCTTTAATTTTTTTACTAATTTTTTAGTGACTCTTAAACATTTCCTATAGTTCTTATTAAGCATTAACAATTCACAAATTTTTATTTTAACTTCATTACAAATAAATTTTCTTTTATGCTTTTTTAAATATTTTTTTAGTTTTTTTAAAAATTCTAAAATTTCATCTTTTGATGACTTTTTTAAATTTTGTTCTTCAAAAAGACTTTGTAGTAGTATTTTTATTAGTTTATCAGAGTTGTGTTGTGGTTCTGGTGAAGACTTAACCATGTTTAAGAGTTCATCGTAGTTGAAATTTGATATTAGTATTTCAATTTGTTGGTTTTCTGTTTGCATTGATGGGTTCAATTATTTTATTTAATAAATAAATTAAAAAATATTAATTAATTAAAAAAAATAAATTTTTAAAAAAATTATGCATAAACAAAAGAGTTATAAATTAAAAAAGAGAATTTAAAAAAAAATTTAAAAAAATTATGCATGAACAAAAGAGCTATAAATTAAAAAAAAGAGAATTTAAAAAAATTATGCATGAACAAAAGAGCTATAAATTAAAAAAAAGAGAATTTAAAAAAATTATGCATGAACAAAAGAACTATAAATTAAAAAAAAATAAAAAAAATAAAATAAAAGAGAATTTAAAAAAAATAAATAAATTTTTAAAAAAATAATGCATAAATCCAAGAATTTATAAAATAAAATAAATTTTTAAAAAAATAATGCATAAATCCAAGAATTTAAAAAAAATAAAATAAAATAAAAGAGAATTTAAAGACCCTAAATGAAACATGAATGTTTAACAATGGAACCTATCCTTATACAAAAGAATCTTAACAAATCAATACTACTTAAAACTTATAAAACATTCATAGATGATCTTTTAAGTCAACTAAAAGAATCTTTAGAAGGCAAAATAGAAGTAGAAAATCTACCAAGAATTTACAAGAACTATAAAAAAACAACTTATAAGTTAAAAAGAGTGATTTCCCCAGTTTTTATAAAAATGTCTAGAAAGAAAATATCACAAAGAATGAAATCAATTTTTAGAAACTTTTTAACAAATAACAAAACAACATTTCAAGGAGTGAATTTAAAAACTAAAAATTTAGCAGAGATATTCAAAGTATTACAAAAGAATCCAAAGTTAAACACAAGTGTATTTTCTGTGTTTAAAGAAAGAAGTATAATTTATTTAAAAAGATTGTATTATGAGAGAATTGAAAGAACAGAAGCGAATACTACAAATACAAAAGGAATTAATACTACAAATACAATAGAAAATGATGATAATACAAGAGAAATTAATATAAATAATAAGTATAAGAATTTACAAACAATTGATGAAATTTTAAATAAATATAGAAAACCAGGAATTCAATTTATAGAAATTGAAAAAGAATTTTTAAATTTTTATTTAAAAAAAATAAATTCAAATGATTACATAAACACAGAAGAAGAAGATTTATTTAGAAGATTTTATAAAACAGCAGAATTTAACCTAACTGAAGTTTATAGAGAATACTATTCTAAACAAAAATTTAATATTTATAATATTTTTAATTATAAAGTATTTGAAGAGAGTAGAAAAGTATTAAAAGATCTTTTACAAGAGAATGAAGAAATAATAATAAATTTTATACCTAATTTTATAGATTTATATGATTATCATATCAACAACCATATAAATAATATAAGTAACATAAATGATGATATCAATATGAGTGATAATATAAATAATAATAATATAAATAACATAAATAATAATATAAATAACATAAATAGTATGAGTGATAAGTATTTGGATTTGAATTTTTTAGTTAATTCTTTTAAAAATTTAAATTTTTTTGAAGAAAATTATAGATTCAATTTAATTAATAGATTAATTTCTGATAGAATTGATAAAAATAAAGAAAATTGGTTAATTAATAAATTTAATAATATTACATTTAGAAGATGTAAACAAATTATTAATTACAATAGAGAAATAATAGAAAACTATGAAATTACAGTACTCTCTTCTTGTAATTCAATTAACTTTGAAGAAATTAATTTTGAAATTCCAAATGAAATTAAAAAAATACAAAAAAGTTATAAAATTGATTATTTTGATAAAAAAAATATAAAAAATAATAAAAAATTAAGATTTATTGATACGATTAGTAATTGTTTAATTTATTTTAATAATATTAAACTAAGAATTACTTTAATTCAATTTAATATTTTAAATTTAATTATTGAAAATTGGGATGATTTTATTAAAAAAATAAGATTTAGAATTAAAAAAATAAAAACTAAAGATTTAAATTTACAAGGTGATTTTTATGACTATAAAAGAATTTATAAATTATTTTTAAGTTATCATTGTATTCACAATACAAATAAAAATAAAGAATTTATAAATAAATCTATAAATGATAATAATAATAGAGAATCTATAAATAAATCTATAAATGATAATAAGAGCTTGAATGTACTCTTAAATCATTTTCATCCACTTTCTATATTTATTAATGAATTTATAGAAAATAAAAATTTAAATCAGTTTTATAATTTAATTCCTATTTTTAACAAAAAAAATACAAAGAAAGTTTTAATAAAAAGTGATAATTCAGATTCAATTGATGCCAAAATAATGTATATATTAAAAAGAAGAAAATATATTAAAATTAATGAATTATTAGTTGAAGGTAAAGATAAAAGACTAAAAGTTTTAGAAAAGAGAGGTTATTTAAAGATAAGAGGTGATTTTGTAGAATATATACCTTAGATATATTTTTTATTAAAAAATTTAGTTCTAATATTTTTATAGAATATAAATAATTGTAAGATAATATAAATAATTATTTCTTTTATGATATATTTTTTTACTAAAAAATTTAGTTTTAATAATTTTATTTTTATCTTATAATAATATTTTTATAGAATATAAATAATTAAAAATATAATTAATTGCACGGTCATATCTGCTAGGTACACCGGATCCCGTCCGATCTCCGAAGTTAAGCTAGTAAGAGCTTGGTCAGTACTGAGGGGCACCCTTGGGAAATCCAAGTACTGTGTTTTTTTATTTTTTAGATAAGACATTACAAATTTTATTTGCTACTCTAATAATCAAATTACAAACTTCAATTGGGAATTGATCTACTAGACTTTCTATGTATTTATGTCTTTCTTTTGTTATATCACTTACATCCCCGAATATACTTTTACTCTCTGTATTTTTATTAGCAGTGTCTGTATCATCAGATATTGTATTATTAGTAGTGTCTGTATCATCAGATATTGTATTATTAGCAGTGTCTGTATCATCAGATATTGTATTATTGTTATTGAAGTTCGTACTCTTAATATCTAAATTGGTTTTATTAAACATCCTTTCTTTTTTTGCTTCTTTAATTTCTTCTTTTATTCTCTTATTTATATTTATATTGAAACTACGACTTTCTTTTTGTATATAAAGTGGATTATTGTATCCATTTATCGTTAACTCGTCTAACATTTTGTCGTATAGATTATCAAAACAGTCAAAACTACATCCAGAATTGACATTTTTTCTAATATTTTTAACTGCTTTCAAATAAACTAATTGTAAATTTAAATAATAAGGTACATTCCTACCTTTATCACTTTCATTTAATAATTTGTTATAACAATAGAGTAAATTTTTCATACCAAATTTGTCATATTTTTCTATGTTCTCAAAGTTTGTACTATTTAGGTTATTTAATGTTATATTGTATAGTATTTTAGAACTATTTTTTGTTATGGAATGGTTGAATATAAATAAAATTAAAAAAATCATGGTATATAAAAAAAATTCTCTTTTATTCTAAAAACACGTGTTCTGTATCATAGAGGATGTCTATTATAAATTTTTTTGATGTAAAAGATTAAAAAACAAAAAAAATAATATTTAATTTAAAATAGTATTGTAATGGTCTTTTGGCTGTAGCAATTTCTATATAAAGCATTTCTGATTTTGGAAATAAATGATTGTCTAGAAAATTACTTTTTATGGAGCCAAAGTGAGTTTAGTATCTATATTCTGCTATATTATTTGGTTTATAATATTTTAGATGGAATATCCCGTATATGTATATTTCTTAGAATGATTTTATGCTTAACTTTTAAATGACTATATTCTTGGTGTTTAATTTTATCATATCAATGCTATTAATAGTTCTTAACAATGACTTCCTAGATATTTAACATCATTCTTTTTCTGGAGCTTTTTAGAAACATCTTTTTTTGATGCTAAAAAATCACCAATAAGCATAGTTATTCATTAAATCAGCATACACTCTATAATGGTTTGTTGAAAGTGCTTTAATTTATTTTGGTAAAAATTGCTTTCGGGCCCCTTAAAATTTAATATTAGAAAGAAATAAAAATATAATTAAATTTAAAATGACATTTCATAATTTTCATCCGAAACAAAATGTCTAAAAATGGATTTTCTTTTTTTAGAAATAAATAATCGTTTATATGTGCGTTCATATTATTTTATATATTACTACCACGACTTTTTAGGTAGTGTTTCAACCATCTCCATTGATTTTCAATGTTTTGTGTGTGAATTTCTGGTACATTTTTGTCTTTAAAGTTAGTTTTATGTTTAATTGTAAAATGCCCATAATCATGATATTTTATGTTATTATATCCTTTCCATTCATCGGTTATAATAACGGAAAGTTCTTCTATATGTTTATTGATAATTCTCTGAAGAGTTAATGAATCTCTTTTTTCTACAACTTCAAAAAAGCATCTTTTTGTGGTTCTACAAAGACCACCAACCACCCACAATTGCTCATTACACCTTCCTACATTATATTTTCGCTTAGTCACAGCACTTTCATCAATCTCTATGACTAAACCAGGACCTCCTATTTTAGCTGAACTGTCAGATGTAATTTTACTCCTTATTAGTGATATAACCGTCTTATAAAGTTTATAGTTTACACCATATTGTTCAAATAAATCCATTTACGGAGTTTTTTTGGACCATTCAAAGATTATAAAAATTATTTTTTTTAGTGATGCTTTTATTTTAATGAAAATAGAGCCATCACGAATTGAACCCTTACCTTTACCACATTTTTTTGATTTACACATTCAAATCAAACCATCTATGTTATGATGTGCTACTAAATTTCTATCAATTTTACATTTTTTACAGAATGATTTTTTCTCAAAATATTTAATTCAGCTAACCAAGAAAACAAAGTGCTCGGATCAATCATTTTTTCTTGCAATTGCAACCTTGTTATTGACATTAGGGGGGGATATAATCCAATTTTAAGGGGGCCTGAAAGCAATTTTTAACAAAAATCCTTTTTAAAAAATTTATGTACTTAATTCTGGAAGTGTAAACACAAAAAAATGGTACAAATTCCTATTTATTTTTTTTTTGGGGGGGTGACAGGAAAATCCCTATCAATTTACCATTTACTTAATTATACCTTACCTATATCAACGAAAAGGGTTCAAAAATAATAAAAAAAAATTTATACTAATTTAATAGGAAAAATTTATGTACTTAATTATATCTAACAATAAATACTTAACAAAGATATATTCCATATAGTTATTATATGCTAAACAACCTCTACAAATATTTATTTTTAACGAATTCCATTGATCCTATACTAATTGGGGATGCCTATATATGGACTAATGAATGTATCGCATTGCAATAGGACCTTGGGAATCTGGCCATTCATCAATATAAACAATTTACCGTTTCATATATTTTTTTTCATATCGTTTATTGTTTGCTTTTTTCTGTTCTCTACTTTCGCAAAGAGACTCTTTCCTGTGTTGTATCAATTCCCTGTATCGCCTATTTATTCTTATACAATCTTCCGATATTATATTTTCTTCTGAGGAAAGAATCTCATCTATTTCAACTATATGGTCAGCGCTTCCGATCTACCAATGTAATCTATGTATCGTTAAGAAATATATATTAGAATATAACGGTTTATGCCATTTTGCTAATATCCTGGTTGATATTGATTGTAATTCGTCAGATAATTCTAATTTGTTCATATTAGTATTGCAAAAAAAGATAATGTAAGCTAAAAGCAAAAATTGTTTAATCTGATGCGTTTTATCACCGTATCTTAGAAAAATTATATATAATTTTACATTTATAACACTTATATACAGTAGGGGAAAAAAAAATGAAAAAAAAATAATTGAATGAAAAGTCATATTTTACGATGTAATTAAAGCAATATTTATATTATGTTTTCATTTATATATGGATAAGCTATTCAAATAAATTTTTCTCCTTGGTTCTAGTATTGTTTTTTAATCAAAACATCATAAAAATATCAACGAATTGCTCCTGATGGGGAAAAAAAAATGAAAAATTTTAAATTAATAAGAAATATGGTGTCCTTTATTTCTAATACATTCTATTATTCTTTTATTCATTGAAAGACATAGATTTTTGCACAAATCACTGCTTATATTATTCCAAAGCTCCATAATTTTTGACTTTAATTCATCGCCAGTAGAGAAGGATAAACCTCTTAATTTGTACTTGAGAATAGACCAAAGGTTTTCAATAGGATTCAAATCAGGAGACTGAGAGGGCCAATCTAACACATCAATATCGTTTGTCTTAAAATACTCCTTTGTCAGTCGACTTGTGTGTTTTGGATCATTATCCTGTTGAAATTTTAACCTGTTTACACCTAGTTTTTCTTTTATAAAAGGTAAATTAGTAGCTAGTATATGTACGTACTGTACTGCATCCATTATTCCATCAACAAAATGTAACCTTCCTACACCTTCATAGCTAAATGATCCCCAAACCATCAATTTCTTAAATCCAAATTTTTTAGTAAAGTTTAGAGGTGTCTTATCAGAGCTTTCTTTCCATACTTTGAACCGACCAGAGTCATTATAGTAAGAAAATGATGTTTCATCGCTAAAAAAAACATCATTCCAGTAATTTTGACCAAGAAACAACCACTTTTTTGTTACCTCCAATCTTCTCTTTATATGAATGGGTTTGAGAAAAGGTTTTTTTACTGGGATAACAGCTTTAAACCCATTTTTATTTAAAAAGTTTCTTATTGTTCTGGGATTCACAGCCAAACCTGTATTATTTTCTATATTTCTAGCTATTTTAGGACTAGAAATCAAACTATCATTTTTGATCAAAGACTTAATCATTGATAAATGCTTTGATTTAAGAACTTTGGGCCTGCCAGAACCAAGTTTTCTATCAGTATTATTATGCTGTTGAAATTTAGTGACTATTCTACTGATAGTCGATACACTAACACCTGTTTTTATCGAAATTTCTTTATAAGTAAACCCCTCGTTTCTTAGTGTAAGAACCTGACCCTTGACTACAGAAGAATAGTGATTTTTCATAAGGGTCATATATACGAAGTTTTTTCATATGATTATGGAGGGAAATTTGACTTTTTTTAAATTTTTCATTTTTTTTTCCCCATCAGGAGCAATTCGTTGATATTTTTATGATGTTTTGATTAAAAAACAATACTAGAACCAAGGAGAAAAATTTATTTGAATAGCTTATCCATATATAAATGAAAACATAATATAAATATTGCTTTAATTACATCGTAAAATATGACTTTTCATTCAATTATTTTTTTTTCATTTTTTTTTCCCCTACTGTATATAAGTGTTATAAATGTAAAATTATATATAATTTTTCTAAGATACGGTGATAAAACGCATCAGATTAAACAATTTTTGCTTTTAGCTTACATTATCTTTTTTTGCAATACTAATATGAACAAATTAGAATTATCTGACGAATTACAATCAATATCAACCAGGATATTAGCAAAATGGCATAAACCGTTATATTCTAATATATATTTCTTAACGATACATAGATTACATTGGTAGATCGGAAGCGCTGACCATATAGTTGAAATAGATGAGATTCTTTCCTCAGAAGAAAATATAATATCGGAAGATTGTATAAGAATAAATAGGCGATACAGGGAATTGATACAACACAGGAAAGAGTCTCTTTGCGAAAGTAGAGAACAGAAAAAAGCAAACAATAAACGATATGAAAAAAAATATATGAAACGGTAAATTGTTTATATTGATGAATGGCCAGATTCCCAAGGTCCTATTGCAATGCGATACATTCATTAGTCCATATATAGGCATCCCCAATTAGTATAGGATCAATGGAATTCGTTAAAAATAAATATTTGTAGAGGTTGTTTAGCATATAATAACTATATGGAATATATCTTTGTTAAGTATTTATTGTTAGATATAATTAAGTACATAAATTTTTCCTATTAAATTAGTATAAATTTTTTTTTATTATTTTTGAACCCTTTTCGTTGATATAGGTAAGGTATAATTAAGTAAATGGTAAATTGATAGGGATTTTCCTGTCACCCCCCAAAAAAAAAATAAATAGGAATTTGTACCATTTTTTTGTGTTTACACTTCCAGAATTAAGTACATAAATTTTTTAAAAAGGATTTTTGTTAAAAATTGCTTTCAGGCCCCCTTAAAATTGGATTATATCCCCCCCTAATGTCAATAACAAGGTTGCAATTGCAAGAAAAAATGATTGATCCGAGCACTTTGTTTTCTTGGTTAGCTGAATTAAATATTTTGAGAAAAAATCATTCTGTAAAAAATGTAAAATTGATAGAAATTTAGTAGCACATCATAACATAGATGGTTTGATTTGAATGTGTAAATCAAAAAAATGTGGTAAAGGTAAGGGTTCAATTCGTGATGGCTCTATTTTCATTAAAATAAAAGCATCACTAAAAAAAATAATTTTTATAATCTTTGAATGGTCCAAAAAAACTCCGTAAATGGATTTATTTGAGCAATATGGTGTAAACTATAAACTTTATAAGACGGTTATATCACTAATAAGGAGTAAAATTACATCTGACAGTTCAGCTAAAATAGGAGGTCCTGGTTTAGTCATAGAGATTGATGAAAGTGCTGTGACTAAGCGAAAATATAATGTAGGAAGGTGTAATGAGCAATTGTGGGTGGTTGGTGGTCTTTGTAGAACCATAAGAAGATGCTTTTTTGAAGTTGTAGAAAAAAGAGATTCATTAACTCTTCAGAGAATTATCAATAAGCATGTAGAAGAACTTTCCATTATTATAACCGATGAATGGAAAGGATATAATGACATAAAATATCATGATTATGGGCATTTTACAATTAAACATAAAACTAACTTTAAAGACAAAAATGTACCAGAAATTCACACACAAAACATTGAAAATCAATGGAGATGGTTGAAACACTACCTAAAAAGTCGTGGTAGTAATATATAAAATAATATGAACGCACATATAAACGATTATTTATTTCTAAAAAAAGAAAATCCATTTTTAGACATTTTGTTTCGGATGAAAATTATGAAATGTCATTTTAAATTTAATTATATTTTTATTTCTTTCTAATATTAAATTTTAAGGGGCCCGAAAGCAATTTTTACCAAAATAAATTAAAGCACTTTCAACAAACCATTATAGAGTGTATGCTGATTTAATGAATAACTATGCTTATTGGTGATTTTTTAGCATCAAAAAAAGATGTTTCTAAAAAGCTCCAGAAAAAGAATGATGTTAAATATCTAGGAAGTCATTGTTAAGAACTATTAATAGCATTGATATGATAAAATTAAACACCAAGAATATAGTCATTTAAAAGTTAAGCATAAAATCATTCTAAGAAATATACATATACGGGATATTCCATCTAAAATATTATAAACCAAATAATATAGCAGAATATAGATACTAAACTCACTTTGGCTCCATAAAAAGTAATTTTCTAGACAATCATTTATTTCCAAAATCAGAAATGCTTTATATAGAAATTGCTACAGCCAAAAGACCATTACAATACTATTTTAAATTAAATATTATTTTTTTTGTTTTTTAATCTTTTACATCAAAAAAATTTATAATAGACATCCTCTATGATACAGAACACGTGTTTTTAGAATAAAAGAGAATTTTTTTTATATACCATGATTTTTTTAATTTTATTTATATTCAACCATTCCATAACAAAAAATAGTTCTAAAATACTATACAATATAACATTAAATAACCTAAATAGTACAAACTTTGAGAACATAGAAAAATATGACAAATTTGGTATGAAAAATTTACTCTATTGTTATAACAAATTATTAAATGAAAGTGATAAAGGTAGGAATGTACCTTATTATTTAAATTTACAATTAGTTTATTTGAAAGCAGTTAAAAATATTAGAAAAAATGTCAATTCTGGATGTAGTTTTGACTGTTTTGATAATCTATACGACAAAATGTTAGACGAGTTAACGATAAATGGATACAATAATCCACTTTATATACAAAAAGAAAGTCGTAGTTTCAATATAAATATAAATAAGAGAATAAAAGAAGAAATTAAAGAAGCAAAAAAAGAAAGGATGTTTAATAAAACCAATTTAGATATTAAGAGTACGAACTTCAATAACAATAATACAATATCTGATGATACAGACACTGCTAATAATACAATATCTGATGATACAGACACTACTAATAATACAATATCTGATGATACAGACACTGCTAATAAAAATACAGAGAGTAAAAGTATATTCGGGGATGTAAGTGATATAACAAAAGAAAGACATAAATACATAGAAAGTCTAGTAGATCAATTCCCAATTGAAGTTTGTAATTTGATTATTAGAGTAGCAAATAAAATTTGTAATGTCTTATCTAAAAAATAAAAAAACACAGTACTTGGATTTCCCAAGGGTGCCCCTCAGTACTGACCAAGCTCTTACTAGCTTAACTTCGGAGATCGGACGGGATCCGGTGTACCTAGCAGATATGACCGTGCAATTAATTATATTTTTAATTATTTATATTCTATAAAAATATTATTATAAGATAAAAATAAAATTATTAAAACTAAATTTTTTAGTAAAAAAATATATCATAAAAGAAATAATTATTTATATTATCTTACAATTATTTATATTCTATAAAAATATTAGAACTAAATTTTTTAATAAAAAATATATCTAAGGTATATATTCTACAAAATCACCTCTTATCTTTAAATAACCTCTCTTTTCTAAAACTTTTAGTCTTTTATCTTTACCTTCAACTAATAATTCATTAATTTTAATATATTTTCTTCTTTTTAATATATACATTATTTTGGCATCAATTGAATCTGAATTATCACTTTTTATTAAAACTTTCTTTGTATTTTTTTTGTTAAAAATAGGAATTAAATTATAAAACTGATTTAAATTTTTATTTTCTATAAATTCATTAATAAATATAGAAAGTGGATGAAAATGATTTAAGAGTACATTCAAGCTCTTATTATCATTTATAGATTTATTTATAGATTCTCTATTATTATTATCATTTATAGATTTATTTATAAATTCTTTATTTTTATTTGTATTGTGAATACAATGATAACTTAAAAATAATTTATAAATTCTTTTATAGTCATAAAAATCACCTTGTAAATTTAAATCTTTAGTTTTTATTTTTTTAATTCTAAATCTTATTTTTTTAATAAAATCATCCCAATTTTCAATAATTAAATTTAAAATATTAAATTGAATTAAAGTAATTCTTAGTTTAATATTATTAAAATAAATTAAACAATTACTAATCGTATCAATAAATCTTAATTTTTTATTATTTTTTATATTTTTTTTATCAAAATAATCAATTTTATAACTTTTTTGTATTTTTTTAATTTCATTTGGAATTTCAAAATTAATTTCTTCAAAGTTAATTGAATTACAAGAAGAGAGTACTGTAATTTCATAGTTTTCTATTATTTCTCTATTGTAATTAATAATTTGTTTACATCTTCTAAATGTAATATTATTAAATTTATTAATTAACCAATTTTCTTTATTTTTATCAATTCTATCAGAAATTAATCTATTAATTAAATTGAATCTATAATTTTCTTCAAAAAAATTTAAATTTTTAAAAGAATTAACTAAAAAATTCAAATCCAAATACTTATCACTCATACTATTTATGTTATTTATATTATTATTTATGTTATTTATATTATTTATGTTATTTATATTATTATTATTTATATTATCACTCATATTGATATCATCATTTATGTTACTTATATTATTTATATGGTTGTTGATATGATAATCATATAAATCTATAAAATTAGGTATAAAATTTATTATTATTTCTTCATTCTCTTGTAAAAGATCTTTTAATACTTTTCTACTCTCTTCAAATACTTTATAATTAAAAATATTATAAATATTAAATTTTTGTTTAGAATAGTATTCTCTATAAACTTCAGTTAGGTTAAATTCTGCTGTTTTATAAAATCTTCTAAATAAATCTTCTTCTTCTGTGTTTATGTAATCATTTGAATTTATTTTTTTTAAATAAAAATTTAAAAATTCTTTTTCAATTTCTATAAATTGAATTCCTGGTTTTCTATATTTATTTAAAATTTCATCAATTGTTTGTAAATTCTTATACTTATTATTTATATTAATTTCTCTTGTATTATCATCATTTTCTATTGTATTTGTAGTATTAATTCCTTTTGTATTTGTAGTATTCGCTTCTGTTCTTTCAATTCTCTCATAATACAATCTTTTTAAATAAATTATACTTCTTTCTTTAAACACAGAAAATACACTTGTGTTTAACTTTGGATTCTTTTGTAATACTTTGAATATCTCTGCTAAATTTTTAGTTTTTAAATTCACTCCTTGAAATGTTGTTTTGTTATTTGTTAAAAAGTTTCTAAAAATTGATTTCATTCTTTGTGATATTTTCTTTCTAGACATTTTTATAAAAACTGGGGAAATCACTCTTTTTAACTTATAAGTTGTTTTTTTATAGTTCTTGTAAATTCTTGGTAGATTTTCTACTTCTATTTTGCCTTCTAAAGATTCTTTTAGTTGACTTAAAAGATCATCTATGAATGTTTTATAAGTTTTAAGTAGTATTGATTTGTTAAGATTCTTTTGTATAAGGATAGGTTCCATTGTTAAACATTCATGTTTCATTTAGGGTCTTTAAATTCTCTTTTATTTTATTTTATTTTTTTTAAATTCTTGGATTTATGCATTATTTTTTTAAAAATTTATTTTATTTTATAAATTCTTGGATTTATGCATTATTTTTTTAAAATTTATTTTTTTTTTAAATTCTCTTTTATTTTATTTTTTTTTAATTTATAGTTCTTTTGTTCATGCATAATTTTTTTAAATTCTCTTTTTTTTAATTTATAGCTCTTTTGTTCATGCATAATTTTTTTAAATTCTCTTTTTTTTAATTTATAGCTCTTTTGTTCATGCATAATTTTTTTAAATTTTTTTTTAAATTCTCTTTTTTAATTTATAACTCTTTTGTTTATGCATAATTTTTTTAAAAATTTATTTTTTTTAATTAATTAATATTTTTTAATTTATTTATTAAATAAAATAATTGAACCCATCAATGCAAACAGAAAACCAACAAATTGAAATACTAATATCAAATTTCAACTACGATGAACTCTTAAACATGGTTAAGTCTTCACCAGAACCACAACACAACTCTGATAAACTAATAAAAATACTACTACAAAGTCTTTTTGAAGAACAAAATTTAAAAAAGTCATCAAAAGATGAAATTTTAGAATTTTTAAAAAAACTAAAAAAATATTTAAAAAAGCATAAAAGAAAATTTATTTGTAATGAAGTTAAAATAAAAATTTGTGAATTGTTAATGCTTAATAAGAACTATAGGAAATGTTTAAGAGTCACTAAAAAATTAGTAAAAAAATTAAAGAAGATTGATGATAAAATAAAGTTAATAACTTTGTATGTAATTGAAAGTAAGGTTTATTATTCTATTAAAAACAGTTCAAAAGCTAAAAGTGCATTGACAAGTGCGAGAGCATTAGCACTAGGTTTGTATAATCCTAAGATTATGTCAGAGATAGATATGAGGAGTGGTATGTACTCTTGTGATGATAGAAGCTATTTGGCTGCAACTGCCTACTTTTTAGAAGCTCTAGACATCTCAAAAGACTATAAAAATAATGAATATTTGAAATGTTTGAGTTACTTAATTTTATGTAAAATTATTTTAAAAAAATTTGAAGAAATTAATGGAATTTTTGAAAATAAAAATTATAGAATTTGCATAAATGAAAAAATAATAGAATTTATGATGAAAATTAAAAAATCTTGTGAAAATAAAAATCTTAAAAGTTTTAATGAACTTTTAAGTGAGAATTATGAAATTTTAGATGACTTTTTAAAGAAACATTTAGAGTATTTATACGACTTAACCTTAAATGCTAACATTTTAAAAATAGTCAAACCTTATTCACAACTTAAGATACAATTTATCGCAGATAAACTAAACTTTGATAAAAGCTTAGTAGAGAATAAGCTTAGGTTATTAATATTAGATGGTAAAATTCATGGAAATATAGATCAAAGCATGGAAGCTTTAATTATTAGTGAAAATGTCAAAGATGAAAATATTGTTGAAGCTAGACAGGTGGATAAATTGTTAGAATTTACAGAAAATTTGTAAAAAAATTATTAAAAGTGT
Source organism: Dimorphilus gyrociliatus (assembly GCA_904063045.1). NCBI lineage: Eukaryota > Metazoa > Annelida > Polychaeta > Dinophilidae > Dimorphilus > Dimorphilus gyrociliatus. The sequence goes on from CAJFCJ010000086.1 coordinate 36,632, forward strand.
TTTTTTTAGATTCAATTTTGAAAATAAAATTGTTTTTTAAAAAAGCTTTAATATTGAAATTGTTTTATAAAATTGAATATAAATTTATATAATTTTTTTAAAAAATTTATCTTTTTATGATTCTCTGAAAAACAAATACTATAAAAAGAATGAATTTATATAATTGATAAAGTTTTATTGGATGTTTTATAATAAATGTTTGTTATTTTATTTTTTTTTATAATTTTTAGATATTTTGTGAAAAAAATTATAGGATTTAGAAAATTATATTTAATAATTAATTAAAGGTATTTTATTTGTTAATGTAGCTTAAAACTATTTTTATTGATTTTAAATATTTAGACTTGAATTCTTCTATTGTATTATTCCATAATTCGTTAGTTTACATATCTGATATAATCAGTGATTTTATGTACTTTTTCAATTTACTTTTACTAATAGTTCAAAAAAATAACATCTATAGGTTTAGATATTGTGATCTTATGAAAAAGCTTATTTCCCCTATTTCATTTTTTTAAGTTGTTTTTTGACTTTAGACACGTGACAAAAGTATTGTCTTATTGAAAAATAAATCTGCTAGATTAGCCTTTATCAATGCATTTTTAATATTAAGATAGTATAATTTGAAATGTTCTGGACATGGTTTCCTAGGCCTTTTAATACATACATTCCCGTATATTAATTTCTCTTCAAAAGTATGGTTTGTTTAGATTAAATCGTTTTGGGTTTTAAACCTCTTATTATTTTATTCATAACAACTCCTTTCTATCACATTCACATAGTAGGAATCTAAATTTATCCCCATATAACATTGTTTCATTAATATCTAGTCTTTACTCCCTTAATGGTTCCCGTATTGATTGATTAATCTAGATAAATAATGTTTAGTACTGGAGCTTATTTAATGTTTTTCTTATAGTATTTGTAAAAACATTGACTGATATAAATTTTAACACCTATTTTGATGACAAAAGTGAATTTTTTAAACGGTCCTTAATAAAATCTTTATAGATATACGAAAAAAGAGTTTCTTCTACTAGAATTCGGTATTCTTTCGATAATTCCTATTTATAACTTTTTGAGATGATATCTAGATTTTAGATTAAAAAACGCTGTCTTTTCGTTGCTATTACTAATAATGTTATTATTTCTCTAACTTTAATCTTAAAACAGAATATTTTATTTCTTGTAACTAGTGCTTATCCAATATAAGAGGGGATTTTTATATAAACTTATACTAATATAGAATGAGAATTCAATTTATAGAAATTTTGTATAAAACAAATATGTATTATATGATATTCAATAAACTCTTTTTAGTTATTTTAATCTTGGAAGCTTTTTTTTTAGAATACCTAACTTCACTTTCAATAGTGTAATAATAGAAAGAAAATTTTAAAATTTATATTTACTAAATTTTAGATTGGTTTCAACAAAGCTTAAGTTTATCAAAACATCTATTTATCTAATATTTGTAAAACTTTTAGCTTTTTACATCTTAAGAAAAAAGATCTCCTTTTTGTAAATAAATATGACTTTAGTTGAAATAAAGCGTAAAATGATTTTCAATAAATATTCTAATATTTAAATAATATGGAGGTTCTGGTGAAAAACAAGTTGTAAACTAATTTCCAAATTCCATGCTATTTAGGGAAGGTTGATCAAAAATATAACGTTACTAAAAATATATAAATGAGTGTTGATTGTTTATTGACTAGAGCCTATTTTTTTATATTTAATAAGAAAGGCTAATAGATTCAATATTGTAAGATGTTTTCTTATTTTATTAAGAGTTTTTATAACAATTTATCACTTTTAACAAACAGAGTAAAAACACGTGTTAACAAAATTTAAAAGAATTTATTTTTGTATCCATGATTTCTTTCTTTAATTATATGATTAACTTTTTAATTGGTTATAACAAAGCGCATGTTTTTTCGAGAATTAAAGATATGAATTCGACGCTAGAGTTAAAACAAAAAGATTTCAGCAAAGTGAAGAAAAGCTTGTGGCCGATCTAAACATTAAGATGAAGTTTCTAAAAAAAGCATTAGACAATTACGAACTGAAAGAGCGACTTGGGAATAGAAGTGATGATATAATTTCTTTATATGATGAATATATTTTGTATTTAAGACTGAATATGTTTAGAGATGATTTATCTAGCTTCAAAAAGAGGTTATATGTATTAGTTCGAAAAATTAATAGTATGAAAGTTGATGAAGTCATTAAGAGTCTATCCGCTTTAAAAAATTCAATGAAATTTCATTTATATACGGATCATATAAAAGAAGATGGTACAATAAGGAATGTTTTATATGATTTGAAGCAATTAAATGATGCATTGAGTATTAACATGTGTGATTATTGTAACAAGCATTTTACAGATGATACATTCAAGGTAATATTTTCGTGTAAACATAAATTCCATGCCAAGCCATGTATTTTAAATTTTAATCCTCTTTATTTTTCTACAGAAAATCCAGAAATTGAGTGTATAATTTGTAAGAATGATAAAATAGTGTCAAATGCCGTAAACTTAATATCACCAACAGGGTACATAGTGATGTTGAGCAATATATTGACGATATAGATATTATCCAGCATTTAACCCGCCTTTCACCTTCATCAAATACTTTAAGGAGATCATTACATATAATATCTATGATTATAATTATTTAGGCCAACCATTATATGGATTTACTATTCATTTGGACTATAACGTTTATTTATTAGGTAGTTTAATCGTAGAAAATAAGCTAAGTCTTACTATTTGTGATAAATTAATGACATCTTTTTTCCAGAAACAAAAACAATAAAATGTATTATTGAAAGAACAATGAAATCGATTGTGGATTACTCAGATTCAACGGATGCTGATGTTGACCCACCTTTTAACATTAAAGAGCTCGACGGTCATAATATGGTAAGATTAAATGCGATAAAAGTTTCAGATAAACAGCAAATCAAGTATAAAAAAAATATATAAGAGCTTACAAGGATGGTGTAGAACATTATAAAAACTATTTAAATGGAAAAACAGAATATTATCCACTTAAAAATCTATTTTCAAGAGTATTTAATGCAAAGAGATCGACCTTTTGATTTTTTAATAATTGTCGGGATATCAGTAAATTTATATTATTTTTAAATTAAAGTGGTATTTCTCATTTATACTAAATATCTATTTAAGTTTTTTTTATGAAATTGAACAATGACTTATAATTTTTATTAGCTCAAAAAAATAATCGGTTTATATGTTAAACAACTAAACAGAAAACTTTAAACTATATTTTTGTTGAAAATAGCTTTAAATTGACTTTTTTGATTTTTTATTCATAAAACTTTTCTTAATTCGTCAGAATTGCGGGGCTAAACTAATAAAAAAATAGGTCAAAGTCGTGAAATTTATAGCAAACATTTATAATTTTCCCACATTTTATAAAAAGCCTATTAAATGAATTGATAATAAACAAATATTTGAAATAAGCACCAAATTAAGGCATTAGAGATGAAATGAGGGGTTCACTAAAGTTCAAGGTTATTGCAGAACAGTATTCATTGTTTATTTATAGTTTGCAATATATAAACTTAATTTAAGTTAGAAATAGTGATAATCCTAAAATAGAATTTTTTTAATATTAAATAAAGAATTTTATGTTTCCAAGAGTTTCGAAATAGAAATAATAGAAATGCTATTATTATACTCAATATATCCTAATAATTAAAGAGCGCTTTTAATTTATATATACAGTCAGATTATTGTTGTTACTTTTTGGTAACATTTTTTAGTTCCTTAAAATCACTCTATTTTATCATAAGTTTAGTTTTATATTAACTAAGACCATCAAAGGTGATTAAAAGTAACTTATTTATATAGAGGATGTATTTAACCAATAGGATATTGATTTAATAAAATCAACAAAAGGCACGAATAAAATCTAAAACTATTAAAAACTACATTAAATTACATTTTCCATTAATAATTTTAATTAATTAGAAGATTAAATCAATTACTATTAATTTCATGCGACTCTGAAATTATTCGTTCATTTTCTTTATTCAAACCAGACTTTATAACTTCGGTTTCTGGCTGTTTTTCATCATTTCGCTTAGTACTATTACAAGCTTCATCTTCTTTTAGTGTTTCATACTTATTATTAGTGTAATACTTCGTAACTACTTCACCGTTTTCTTTGAACTCCCTATTAAAGTCCTCTAGCAATGGTTTGGTTTCTTCACTATTGTTAATTCCTTCTTCTAGATCTTCCTTTTGGTAATCATCATCACTAGAGCTACTATCTTGGTCTGTTTGCTTAGAAGTTCTTGATATATCTTTATCATCTGAAGATAGCTCTGTAGAATCAACTGTATTAGATGAATATTCATCTTCGGAAGAGGGATTTATATCAACCTCCAATGAACTTAAAATCTCCTTTCCTATAGAATTTTTAGGTTCTTCGTTGAATATGGAATTACAATGGAAGTTCCGAATAACAATCTTACCTAACCTTAAATTTTTGACATGAATTGATTTAGAAGATTCATCAAACATCGAGTCATTTTCTGATCTCAATTTAGACTTATTTTGCATAGTTTCTTTTAGTTTTCTAGTTTTTTTTTTAGAATCAATACTATCATCTTTTCTTTGTAAATGGTTTTCATTTAAAATCCATGGTTTATTATGAACAAAAGTATCTGGATCTGAAAGTTTGCTATCTAAATAATAAATAAAATTCTCTAACTCAGCATATTGTTCCTTTTTAAGCATATTTAGCGTATCTTCTATTGCGGTAATTAAGAAACATTGTTTAATGATTATCTCTTCCTTTTCTAGGCTATTTGGGTTCAAAAACACTTTTTTATCATAACTCATAAACTTTTCAATTAATTCCTGAGGATTAATTGAGGTATCCTCAACAAGTTGACTTCTTTCAATCAATTGTTCGCCTAGACTTTGTATTTTCTTATTAATTAAACTGTGAAGCGACACTTCTACAGAGTCAGCTGAGAATACAGTGCTTAATAGATTAAACATGATTAGCATGGGCTGCTATAAGTTTCTATACTTTATACTTTTTCTGTAAAAGGACAATTTTGATTTTTATATCTCATCAAAATATACTTCAATCTTATAAATATTTGTTTAAAAAATAATTATTCTATTTTCAATTTAGCTAAATTACTAGAAACACTATTTAAATTAAAATATTATGTTATACATTTTTTGGCTGGAGTACCAATCTGTTCTACCCATTGGTGTGTGTCAAAAAAAAAAATTTAACCCTTGTAAAATGAATAATTTTTTGAATAATGAAACATTAAAAACCTTATTAAAGAGTTTATTGTCCCAAAATTCCCCAAGATATTGTGAATTATGTAATGGTAGTGTATCTATTACACTAAAAAACAACCTTAACTTTACATATAAGTGTAAAACACGCTCATGTAGGAAGGAAAATGGTGTATTTAAAAATACTATTTTTTATAGAACAAATTACCTGCTGTTTTTTAAAGTAATATGGTTATGGTTGCGTAATTATAACATAGATCAAATCATAGAGATATCAGGTTCAAATAAAAAAACCATACATAAATTTATTAAGTTATTTCTACCTAAAATGGAAAAATTTTATCTAAAAGCATTTGGGAAGATTGGAGGTGAAGGTGTTGTAATTGAAGCTGACGAATCTAAATTTGGGAGAACTAAGTACAATGTAGGTAGGACTGTAGAAGGTGTATGGGTGGTTGGTTTAGTAGAAAAAACGGAGCAAAGAAAAATCATACTAGTTCCAGTAGTTAAAAGGGACAGTATCACTATGAACACAATATTTGATGCATATGTCAAATCAGGATCTGTTGTAAATACTGATCTTTGGAAAGGATACAGTAACATCAAAGAAAATTACAAACATTATACTGTTAATCATAAGCAGAACTATAAAGATCCTATAACAGGAGCTCACACAAACACAATTGAGGGGAATTGGAGGGCTATTAAAACTGAAGTACCTAATCATTGTAGAAAATTCACTGAGATTTTACCATACTTATCAAAGTTTATGATAAAAAGATGGTTTTCAGACAATTATTTCGAGGTTTTATTAAAATTTTTGATTTGTTAATTGTTTTTTTGTAAAAATAAACAAGGGTTAAATTTTTTTTTTTGACACACACCAATGGGTAGAACAGATTGGTACTTTAGCCCATTTTTTTGATAAATTATTCCCATTTGGTGGTTACACGTCAGTTTTTACTTATTTGACAAAAGACAAAAGTTTATAAGAAATAGTTATTGAATAATTTCCACTGAAACATTTATATCATAAAATTTACTTAAAAAATACAAGTTGAAAATAAATTCTATAACCAAAGAGAATTAAAAATTAGTGAAGTATTTAGTTTTAAATACTATCTTATTTAAAATATAAGTATATCTCTTGCTTAACTGAATTAATGGCTAGACTAGCAATTTATGATAATATAACATAAATTTATAACAAGTTATAGCTTAAATTTAATTATGAATAGAAAATTAATAAAGGTTGACTTTGTGTCTTCTTTATATTATTTAATGTAGGGTCGAACAATACACCCCTCAAAGAATAAACGCGCCCTAGTTTTCTTATTAATTTACTACAAAAAAAACATTTTTTATTATTTTTGAACTCTTTTTTGTTATTTTGGTAACGACAAATAAACACCCCTACCAAAATAGCACAAATCGCTTAGGGTGGGGATAAGTAAATCAATAGGATTTTTGATTTTTTTGTCAAAAAACAATGAACAAACGCCTCTACCAAATTACTACAAAAAATTCCTAATAATTAAATATAAAATTTTTCCTTAAATATTTTTAATTATTAATCAATAAATTTGTCAGGTAATCTTAAAAAATTACCTTATTTAAAAGTATTATATCAATACATTTTTCAATTCTTAAAACTATAACAATTTTAATTTATTATATTTTTTTGTACATTTGTGATATATCATATATTTAATTGTTTGATACGATCTTTATAGTAAAAATATGTTTTAAAATTTTTGACATTTTTTTGTCCCATGCCAAAAATTCCTAATATTAATACTTCTACCGAAAAAGATCAATTAATTGCTTATTTAAGAAATACGATATACCTAATGGTCTTAGTAAATACCAAAAACGTACATTTAAAACCAAAGCACAACAGTTTTTAATAAAAAACAATGAGTTATATTTAAAGAAAGGGCCAGAAATCAGAAAGTATATAAGCAGCTATGATGAAGAAGGAAGAAACACTATAATCTAACAATTTAATTTACCACGCCATGCTTGTTCTAGAAAAATAAAGCAGAATATAGAAGCCCACTATATTAATATTACAGAGTCTTATATAAAAAATTATATTTCATCATGTGAATGATGTCAGAAGTAGTCCCTATATCTAGTATGCGCCAATTAGACCTATAGTCGTATATAGTGTGTATGAAAGATTACAAGCTGATATAATCGATTTATCTAGATATGCAGAGCTTAATGAAGGATATAAGTACATACTTAGTTTGATAGATTGTTTCTCAAAATACGTATTCAGCTAAAAATTAAAAAATAAACAAGCTTCAACAGTATACAATATTTTTGCAAATATATTCAGAATTGAAGGACCATGGATTATACTACATACGGATAATGGTCGTGAGTTTATAAATAATAATATGCATGATTATGTAGTAAATATAATATATCTCACATAACAGGTAGACCCAACATCCTCAATACCAGGGAGTAATAGAGAGGCTTAATAGAACCCTAAACTGAGGTTAAGGAAAGGATTAGAAGGAACAGAAAAATGGATTAACTTACATGATGATATTGTTTATCAATATAATAATACAATACATAGCGCTACAACCTTCAAACCTTCGTGTTGTTCAGAGGAAAAGATCCAAACAATGTTAATTTGACAGATGGATGCTCTATAGTTAGCAAGAGATAGATCATAAATTATGTAGACGATACACTGAAGAACATAATAGACGAATTAGAGATAATAGAGAATTAAATATAGTAGATAAATGTATTCTTGGAAAGGATTTGTACAATATTAATACAAGACGTCATCCTTTAGTTTTATTATATTATAGTGAAATTTATACAGTTATTGATACTCTAATAACAATTTCACTATTAAAGATGAATTAGAAAATCAAAAAATCGTAGACATAATAAGTCATATTAAAAATATTTATTGAAAAATTTTATATTAAATTAGTAGGAATTTTTTGTGGTAATTTGGTAGAGGCGTTTATTCGTTAATGTTTGACAAAAAAATCAAAAATCCTATTAATTTACTTATCCCGCCCTAAGCGATTTGTGCTATTTTGGTAGGGGCGTTTATTCGTCCTTACCAAAATAACAAAAAAGGGTTCAAAAATAATTAAAAAAAATTTTTTTTGTGGTAAATTAATAGGAAAACTAGGGGTGTTTATTCGTTGAGGGGTGTGTTATTCGTTCTAACACAAATTATAATTTAAATTTCAATTATGAACAGAAAATTAATAAAGATTAGCTTTGTCTCTTCTTTATATTATTTAATGTCTAGTAATTATTAAATATGTTTATAATATGAGTTATATGTTGAATTTATAAAAATTACTCATATCTTCTTTTTATAAGACAAAAATTGTAATAAATAAAATATTATAAACATTTTTACTCCTTTTCAAGTTATCAATGTTATATAACTCAAAGGAAAGTCTATTCGTTAATTACTTCCCTAAAGAAATATAAATGAAATAACTAAAACCTTTAATATAAATAAAAATTGTTTAATCTAAACAACATCACCACTTATGTTCTCATTTAATAGCTTCACTTTATTAAAAACATCATTCATAATAGATTCTAGATAATTGGAATAACCATTATTAGCGATGTTTTCATCGTCTTCTATTCCTTTTTTAATGTATAGATTTCTTAAGCCATCACCTCCACCGTTTTAGCTGCAAATTTATCAGAGTCAGAATATAACAATGAAATAATATAAAATTTAATAGGAAAAAACAATTTAAACGCAATGTTAAACATTAAACATATATAAATCATGTTTTTTGTTATACTAGTGAAATCGTAATAAATCATGAGATCAAACATATTTCCAAATAGCCAATAAACAGCGCAATTAATAAATTAAATACTGAATAAAGAATATCGATAATAAAATTATACCCTGAATTAATAAAGTTAATACCAAATAAAATGATTCCGTTATGGTCTTCCATTTCCTCAGAATTTTTAATTAATATTACTTTTTTACTAATAGTTCTGAAGGTAGTGAAAGTAGAAAATTCCGTAGGTGATTCATAAACTTCTATAGATCCTAACATATCTCTTGTTTTTTTATTAATTTTTAAATCAATATTTTTAACAGCCACATCGGGATTTCCAAAGAAAATGTCATATATTGGATAAAAAATGCAAATAGTAGAAATAACTGCAAGAACATATATATTCATAATAAATACATAAATGAATAGAAAAAAGAACCAAAATAAGGCATAAAAAAGAAAAAATATTATTAAATTGCCACCTATAGTGTTTAGTATATTAAAAAAGGTTGTAAAACAAAATATAGGAGCAACTAAACTATAAAAAATAAGAAGTATAATTATAGTACTGCTTTTATGACTAAGTTTGGATTCTAAAAATGTTTGTATTTTATCAAAATAATTATATTTTAGAACCGCTATCTCCATTAGAAATGACAAAAAATGAAGAAAGATATAAGTTACTTTTTGAAGCTTCCTTTTAAATAAATCTGTCTTTATCTTCTCTTCTGATATGTCTGTATCTTTATAAATGTTTATTGCTTCTTTTTTATTAATTGTAAGAATATCATAAAGATAGATACAAACTCTAACTGTAAAATTAAAGTATATCATGTAATGTAGTAAATCTTTCATTGGGGTAGACTCAATCACACTTTTATGAATACCTCCTTTTTTTATATTCAAAAAAAGCATAAATTAATACTATAACCAATTTTTGACTTTTTCTAAAAAAAATTGTATTTAACTGATTTCCATTTTAGTTTTTATAATATTCCATTTTTGAAAAAAATCTCGAAAAATACGCCTATAGCCAATTTTAGATTCTTTCCAAAAGTGTAATATTAATAATAAAAAAATCATGAGCACCCGCCATTCTGAATAAATAAATAAACAACTTTGTTAAAAATTAATA